>CM024242.1:67052613-67253624 GCA_013421045.1 Propylea japonica | reverse complement strand
AAGTGGTCAATAGGGAGTGTGGTGAATAATTAATTTACCTATAAAATGAGGTATTAATCATTCTGATCGGATGAAACGAGACCGATTTATTTTCATTAATAGATGAAAAATGATCATTTTCCATCTCCTCCCAAGTTATTCGGAATATTTTCAAAACGGTAGGTTATGGAAAAAGGGTCGATAGGGCGTTTGTAGAGAATTAATTTACCTATAAAATGAGGTATTAATCATTCTGATCGGATGAACAGAGACCGATTTATTTTCATTAATAGATGAAAAAATGTCATTTTCCATCTCCTCCCAAGTTTATTCTGATATATTTTAAAACGGTAGGTTATGGAAAAAGGGGTCAAGAGGGCGTTTGTAGAGAATTAATTTACCTATAAAATGAGGTATTAATCATCCTGATCGGATGAACAGAGACCGATTTATTTTCATTAATAGATGAAAAAATGTCATTTTCCATCTCCTCTCCCAGTTTATTCGATATATTTTCAAACGGTAGGTTATGGAAAAAAGTGGTCAATAGGGCGTTTGTAGAGAATTAATTTACCTATAAAATGAGGTATTAATCAGTCTGATCGGATGAACAGAGACCGATTTAATTTTCATTAAAAGATGAAAAATGTCATTTTCCATCTACTCCCAAGTTTATTCGATATATTTTCAAACGGTAGGTTATGGAAAAAATGGTCATAGGGCGTTTGTAGAGAATTCATATATCTATAAAATGAGGTATTATCATTCTGATCGGATGAACAGAGACCGATTTATTTTCATTAATAGATGAAAAATGTCATTTTCCATCTCCTCCCAAGTTAATTCGATATTTTTCAAAACGGTAGGTTAAGGAAAAAGTGTACAATGGGGCGTTTGTAGAGAATTAATTTACCTATAAAATGAGGTTTAATCATTCTGATCGATGAACAGAGACCGATTTATTTTCATTAATAGATGAAAAAATGTCATTTTCCTCTCCTCCTCCCAAGTTTATTCGATATATTTTCAAAACTGTAGGTTCTGGAAAAAGTGGTCAATAGGGGTTTGTAGAGAATTAATTTACCTATAAAATGAGGTATTAATCATTCTGATCGGATGAACAGAGACCGATTTATTTTCATTAATAGATGAAAAATGTCATTTTCCATCTTCCTCCCAGTTTATATCGATATATTTTCAAAACGGTGGTTATGGAAAAAAGTGGTCAATAGGGCGTTCCTAGAGAATTAATTTACCTATAAATGAGGTATTAATCATTCTGATCGGATGAACAGAGACCGATTTATTTTCATTAATAGATGAAAAAATGTCATTTTCCATCTCCTCCCAAGTTTATTCGAAATATTTTCAAAACGGTAGGTTCTGGAAAAAGTGGTCAATAGGGCGTTTGTAGAGAATTAATTTACCTATAAAATGAGGTATTAATCATTCTGATCGGATGAACAGAGACCGATTTATTTTCATTAATAGATGAAAAAATGTCATTTTCCATCTCCTCCCAAGTTTATTCGATATATTTTCAAAACGGTAGGTTATGGAAAAAGTGGTCAATAGGGCGTTGTAGCGAATTAATTTACCTATAAATGAGGTATTAATCATTCTGATCGGATGAACAGAGACGATTTATTTTCATTAATAGATGAAAAAATGTCATTTTCCATCTCCCCTCCAAGTTTATTCGATATATTTTCAAAACGGTAGGTTATGGAAAAAGTGTCAATAGGGCGTTTGTAGAGAATTAATTTACCTTTAAATGAGGTATTAATCATTCTGATCGGATGATCAGAGACCGATTTATTTTCATTAATAGATGAAAAATGTCATTTTCCTCTCCCTCCTCCCAAGTTTATTCGATATATTTTCAAAACGGTAGGTTATGGAAAAAAGTGGTCAATAGGGCGTTTGTAGAGAATTCATTTACCTATAAAATGAGGTATTAGTCATTCTGATCGGATGAACAGAGACCGATTTATTTTCATTAATAGATGAAAAAATGTCATTTTCCATCTCCTCCCAAGTTTATTCGATATATTTTCAAAACGGTAGGTTATGGAAAAAAGTGGTCAATAGGGCGTTTGTAGAGAATTAATTTACCTATAAAATGAGGTATTAATCATTCTGATCGGATGATCAGAGACCGATTTATTTTCATTAATAGATGAAAAATGTCATTTTCCATCTCCTCCCAAGTTTATTCGATATATTTTCAAAACGGTAGGTTCTGGAAAAAAGTGGTCAATAGGACGTTTGTAGAGAATTAATTTACCTATAAAATGAGGTATTAATCATTCGGATCGGATGAACAGAGACCGATTTATTTTCATTAATAGATGAAAAAATGTCATTTTCCATCTCCTCCCAAGTTTATTCGATATATTTTCAAAACGGTAGTTTCTGGAAAAAAGTGGTCAATAGGGCGTTGTAGAGAATTAATTTACCTATAAAATGAGGTATTAATCATTCTGATCGGATGAACAGAGACCGATTTATTTTCATTAATAGATGAAAAAATGTCATTTTCCATCTCCTCCCAAGTTTATTCGATATATTTTCAAACGGTAGGTTCTGGAAAAAAGTGGTCAATAGGGCGTTTGTAGAGAATTAATTTACCTATAAAATGAGGTATTAATCATTCGGATCGGATGAACAGAAACCGATTTATTTTCATTAATAGATGAAAAAATGTCATTTTCCATCTCCTCCCAATTTTATTCGATATATTTTTGAAAAGGTAGGTTATGGAAAAAGTGGTCAATAGGGCGTTTGTAGAGAATTCATTTACCTATAAATGAGGTATAATCATTCTGATCGGATGAACAGAGACCGATTACTTTTCATTAATAGATGAAAAAATGTCATTTTCCATCTCCTCCCAAGTTTATTTGATATATTTTCAAAACGGTAGGTTATGGAAAAATAGTCAATAGGGCGTTTGTAGATATTAATTTACCTATAAAATGAGGTATTAATCATTCTGATCGGATGAAGAGCCGACTTATTTTCATTAATAGATGAAAAAATGTAATTTTCCATCTCCTCCCAAGTTTATTCGATATATTTTCAGAACGGTAGGTTCTGGAAAAAAGTGGTCAATAGGGCGTTTGTAGAGAATTAATTTACCTATAAAATGAGGTATAAATCATTCTGATCGGATGAACAGAGACCGATTTATTTTCAATAATAGATGAAAAAATGTCATTTTCCATCTCCTCCCAAGTTTAAGCGATATATTTTCAAAACGGTAGGTTATGGAAAAAAGTGGTCAATAGGGCGTTTGTAGAGAATTAATTTACCTATAAAATGAGGTATTAATCATTCTGATCGGATGAACAGAGGCCGATTTATTTTCATTAATAGATGAAAAAATATCATTTTCCATCTCCTCCCAAGTTTATTCGATATATTTTCAAAATGGTAGGTTATGGAAAAAAGTGGTCAATAGGGCGTTTGTAGAGAATTAATTTACCTATAAAATGAGGTATTAATCATTCTGATCGGATGAACAGAGACCGATTTATTTTCATTAATAGATGAAAAAATGTCATTTTCCATCTCCTCCCAAGACATTCGATATATTATTTTCAAAACGGTAGGTTATGAAAAAAGTGGTCAATAGGGTGTTTGTAGAGAATTAATTTACCTATAAAATGAGGTATCAATCATTCTGATCGGATTAAATTCAGATTTATCTCGAATAATTCAATATGCAATGTTGACTTAATTGTATTTTCTAGTTGAATCAATGATGTCTAAAAGCCGGTCTTAGTTTCATCGAACCTTAGTTTCACGAATATAATTATATAAATCATCAAAATGTATGTAAGGACAAAAAACGGTTAACTATTCAGATAATAGTATTTTTCATTTAATCATAATATCAATAAAAATCATGGGTTGAAAATGAACTTAATATTATAAACATCACAATAAATATACTTCGAGAATATTCACATAACAACATAAATATTGAAGATTTGAAGCTGAAATAGTACTTGATGGGTACAATTCATTAAGAATACACTTGTTCTTTTTAAATATTTGTGCTCAGCCTTATCTTCCACAGTCCAATACCAAAAAACATAGTTCTCGAATGATTCCAAGTTAAATTTTTTGTTTAGAATTTTGCAATACTGTTTGACAACATCAATCGGTGAGTTATGTGCCATTCGTTATTATAATAAATGTACAAATTCCCAGAGTTTCGTACAAGTTATTACAATTATTTCAGCTTCAACAAATGAAACTAGAATAATAATACAATAAAATACGTTTGATTTTCGCCTATAAACTATATAACCTATAATGAAAATCACAGGAAGGACACAATACGTTAACGTAACGTACCCCAAAAAGGTTTCGAATACCATCAAGGTTATTTTGACTAGTCTTACACTTAATAATACTAAAAGGGTGTACAAGAAGTGGAGCAAGCTGTACGGTATAGATCAGTTTCGTTGGCTTAAATTGGCACTCTTCTATTCTCTCCAGATATTCGTCCTTCCGTATTCTGATAGCTTTATACAGGGTGTCCCGTAATTAGACCGACAAACTTCTAGTGGACATATAGATCATATTTTAGACAGATTCGACCCAAATCATACAGGGTGTCCCATTACTCGACGTCAACCCGGAACCGGGTGAAAAGGCAAGTAATGCTGGTTATCAGAAAAATATAAAAAAAATCTAAGTTGCATGATTTTAAAATAATGCGCATTTAAAAAAACACGCAAAATTCCACACCCTGTGACAGTCTTTTCGCTCCTGTTGCCACAAATATTAATTTTCCAACTTTTTTCTTTGCTGTGTAACTTGAATAATGCTTGTCTAAACTGTAATCAAAATTTTGATACCAGCTGATCTAGGTTTCATAAAAAGGGCTTACTTCTCAGAAAAAAATTCGAAAAACAATTGCCTAGTTTCAACTGACTGTATTGAAAAAAAATGTACTACGTAGGTTTGGCATGTTTTTTCAAAAGTTGGCGCATTTAGTGAGGATTCCAAAATGGTATAATACTTGTTTAATTGTAGCTGCCGTAGTTCAAATTTATTTTCGATTGTCTTTGAATACACTTTTTCGTTAACTGCTTCCCAGTAATAGAGTCCAATGGATTCAAGTCCGGTGAACGGGCCGGCCACGAGATTGGACCAGAAAGTCCGATCCATCTTCCGGAAAAAAATGTTATCAGAAAAAAAAAATTCCAGAGAAAATAATTTTTCCAGAAAAATTTTTTCCTGAGAAATTCCTCTAAAAATTTTTTTTCTGGTAACATTTTTTCCCGGAAGATGGATCGGACGTTCTGGTCCAATCTCGTGGCCGGCCCGTTCACCGGACTTGAACCCATTGGACTCTATTACTGGGAAGCAGTTAACGAAAAAGTGTATTCAAAGACAATCGAAAATAAATTTGAACTACGGCAGCTACAATTAAACAAGTATTATACCATTTTGGAATCCTCACTAATGCGCCAACTTTTGAAAAAACATGCCAAACCTACGTAGTACATTTTTTTTTCAATACAGTCAGTTGAAACTAGGCAATTGTTTATTTCGAATTTTTTTTCTGAGAAGTAAGCCCTATTTTTATGAAACCTAGAGCAGCTGGTATCAAAATTTTGATTACAGTTTAGACAAGCATTATTCAAGGTTACACAGCAAAGAAAAAAGTTGGAAAAGTTGATATTTGTGGCAACAGGAGCGAAAAGACTGTCACAGGGTGTGGAATTTTGCGTGTTTTTTTAAATGCGCATTATTTTAAAATCATGCAACTTAGATTTTTTTTATATTTTTCTGATAACCAGCATTACTTGCCTTTTCACCCCGTTCCGGGTTGACGTCGAGTAATGGGACACCCTGTATAATGCAGAATTGCTTCGTTAAGGAGCTAGTGCCCTTTGAAGATGACGTCCTGTCCACACTTTTTGACACATATTCGCAAAACGGAGTCACATAAAGTGCTGAAAGTTTACACATTGGCACAGGGTATTTTTAGTTGAAACTTTTTCAACTTTCATTATTTCGCTAGATTTACATCATATTCATAAACTCTGATGTTTTTTCTTGAAAAAAAGATGTTCTTGTATAATAACGCCCAGATGCACCATTTCTGAAGAAAATAGATTTGGAATTTTCTCTCTTTTCACTAAGTCTTCAGAGTTAGTTAAATGATATAAATAATGTTTTTCTAAGAAATGCTGCATCTGGGCGTTATTATACAAGAGCATTTTTTTCAAGAAAAAACATCAGAGTTTATGAATATGATGTAAATCTCGCGAAATACTGAAAGTTAAAAAAGTTTCAACTAAAAATACCCTTCGCCCCCCCCCCCAAATGATACGATTGTGCTTGACATGAAAGAAATGCACTCAATCTAATCGATGCGTATTTTTGATATTAGCCAATGTGTAAACTTTCAGCACTTTATGTGACTCCGTTTTGCGAATATGTGGCAAAAAGTGTGGACAGGACGTCATCTTCAAAGGGCACTAGCTCCTTAACGAAGCAATTTTGCATTATATGATTCGGGTCGAATCTGTCTAAAATATGATCTATAATGTCCACTAGAAGTTTGTCGGTCTAATTACGGGACACCCTGTACTGGTGATCTCAAAAATTAAGATCTTGCACATTATAAGTTACATACATGAGAAAAGTTTTGGAACAACATTCTAAAATAAAAATCCTGGAAATTTCGGATAATCAATAACAAGTGGTGTTCCACAAGGCTCAGTTCTAGGTCAGACATTATTCTTGCATTGAATAATAATTGCATTACCCTGTTATTTTCAATCACAATGAACTTGTTTTTCGTGGAAGTTTTCAAGATAAATATACAACATATAAGTTTTTCCTTTAACTACCTATATTTTCATTCATATATCGATTCTATACCAAATTCTCTGCCACGCACTGTTGCCACGCAATGCACTAATTCTTGAAATTGTATTAAAAATTTTGAAATGCTATATCTCGATTATTATTTATTCAAACGAAACCAAACTTAGCAGTCTTATGGTCAAAAATCAAAGCTATTTTGTCTTACATTCTGTATTTTGATACTGCTCAAGGATTTTGAAGATTTCTTTCCAAAAATGGGGAACATAAAATTGAATAATTTCAATTTCAAGTTCCCCATTTTTGCAGTGAAATCTTCGGAAATTTTTGAGAAGAATCAAAATACCGAATGTATGACAGAAATGCTGGGTATCTCTACCATAAGACTGCTAAGTTTGGTTTCTGTTTGTATTAATAATCGAGATGTAGCATTTCAAAATTGGTAACGCAGATGTCAAGAATTTCAAGAATTAAGTGCAACTTGGCAACAGTGCGTGGCAGAGAAATATGATGTCTTATATCGCAAACGTCTTATTAGACTAGTATTATACAGGCTGTCCCGGAAAATGTGGGAAATCACTCGGATTCAGATAGAACATAAAAAATAAGATGACAAGTTCCCATTATTTTTTTTCTTAGCGGCCCTCCCTACGAAGATACGACCTCCTAAATGACGCCACTGGAAATTCATTTCAGTGGAATAAATTTCAGTTACTTACTTCTTTCATTACATCTTTTTCGAAAACGGTTCATTTTATCCACACTGAACAAGATTACCTTTTCTTTAGCTCAATGTTCAAGGTATCCAAATTTATTTTTTTAGCACCTTATCATACAGGGTGTTAAAAATGTAAGCATTAAAATATACAACCCAGTCCGCCCCTGGTAAACTGAATAAGCTAATTGAAATTTGAGTGCGGTGATTTAAGAGGTCCTTAATACTATTAATCATATCAAATTCTCATCAAATTATATCGAGTAGTTTGAAACTTATTCCACTAAAATGGATTTCCAGTGGCGTCATTTAGGAGGTCGTATCTTCGTAGGGAGGGCCGCTAGGAAAAAAAATGATGGGAACTTGTCATCTTCATTTTTTATGTTCTATCTGAATCCGAGGGATTTCCCACATTTTCCGGGACACCCTGTATACCAGAGGCACTGAAAAACAATAAACAACCCTACAAATACATTCGTTTCACCAGATAAATCCCAGATACCGAAGAACTTCTGAACTGAATTTCTTTCGACCAACTAAACGAAATCTAACCATACACTTGCTCCTTATAGCTAGTTAAAGGTGCTGAAAAATACATTAATACCTATCAATATTGATTTAAACACAGAAATCATCCTAAAACACGATGAAACGACATAAAACTTCAACCTAACTACGGAGAAACACTTGGTATAATGTGTAACATAACTACGAGAGAATACATTGCTTGATCGGTGAAATCCCGAAAAACTACAAATATAAGACAGTATGAACACACGAAATGATGAAATAAGTGGTTTGAAAGGTATGAAAAGATTCAAATAAATAAACGACGATGCAATATCAAAATGAAGTAGGAAGTATATCAGGAATAATACGAACAAGTACAAAACATTTAACTTCACGATAAAGCAACAAAGAAATGAAATATACGAAAAAGATATAATTCGAAGACAACGGGAAAAACTAACAAATACACTGAAGCAAATGGTGTATAAAACCATCAAGGATAAGAGAGACAATATAAAAGATACAAAAAGTACAAAAAAATCAGTCCAACAAATAAATATAAACCTAAAAACGAGCAAACTCAGAAAATGCGGTAAGATGACGCGCGGGCCAACAGTACGTTACGGGACTTGGGCTGCTTTCTTACTCTTCTTTAAGGATACTTCATCGACATCTTCACCTTTCTTTACTTCTGTAAATCTCTCACCTTTCAAACTTACGATTTTGTTGTCTCGATAACGTACGAGCTTTTTGGGTTCAACTTTGGGGGCAACTGGGCGGTGCTCCTTTGTAAAAGCGTCTTTATCAACGTAGGAGTAACGCTCAATAATCCTGTTCTTCAATTCTGCGTCGTTTATAGTTGCTTTGTTCACATGAACGGTGACTGCGTTGTTTGGAGTCAGCGATTGACCATTTTCTTGACGATCGATCAAAATTTGAGTTGCTCTGTCTATATCTCCGCATGCTATTGTTAAGCAGTGCTTCACCTATAATATTACGGTAATAAAGTTATACATTTTATATAAAAATGTTGAAAAAACTCAACTAATCAAATGGAAATACGCTGCGCAAAAGAATTAACGCACATTATGGAAATCTCAAATTTATTCTACAACTGAAGGTGTTCTCAATGATAATTATTTTCCATGCATATGTTATCCACTATCAACGTTTTTCTTCGATACAGATGTTTTTTCCCAGCAGGAATAAAAAAGATGAGATTATCAGATTTTGAATGTATTGGCTCCATTCTGAAATCAGTTGTTCTCGATCAATTCTAGTGATCAATAGTTTTTCTTTCGTTTGATTTTCTACACTCGATCGCTATGCAACGCGAAACACGCAATTTGACCCAAGAGGAATGTGCCCAAGCGTAGTAGTTTTGCGAGAAGAATGGTGGACATACACAAGAATTGCAGAAAGGTTTGGAGTTTCCCATACAAGTGTGTCCAGATGTTGCAGCGATCCAGGGAGACAGGTATGAATGTCCAAAAACCAGGACAGGGTAGACCACGGGTAACAACTGCCATTCAAGAACGTTACTCGAGAGTTTCTTCGTTGAGACAACGGTTTGCAACCTCTCGCTTCTTCAAAATTAGCTTGAGCAAACTCATGGGGTGCAAATTAGCACTCAGACAATAAGAAATCGCTCTGAAACTATGATTTAAGGCCTCGTGTCGCGGCAAGATGCCCAGCTCTTACCCCAGCCCATCGAAGGGCGCGTTTGGATTTTGCGAGAGAGCTCATCCATTGGGAAGAGGCTGATTGGGAAAGAGTTCTCTTCACATAAGAGTCTAGATTCTGCCTCTACCATTGTGATCGACGTTCCCTTGTAAACAGACGTCCACATGAAAGAAATGGTCAGTGCAATTTCCTGAATACTACTGGTTTCGGGGGAAGATCGATTATGGTATGGGGTGGAATATCTTTGACTGCTCGCCACAAACCTAGTGGTCGTTGATAATGGAGCTATGAATGCTGATAGGTATATAAGGAACATTCTTGAAGAGCATGTAGTGCCATTTACCCCATACATTGGTGAAAATTTCATTTTTATGGACGATAATGCCAGACCCCATCGTGCGCGCATCGTTCAGGAGTACCTTGAAGAGGTTGAAGTCTCTCGAATGGAATGGCCAGCAAGAAGTCCAGATCTTAATCCGATTGAGCAGATTTGGGACAACCTCAATAGAAGGCTGAGAAGTTCAGAAAATCATCCAGCTACTCTTAATGACTTAGGAATCCAACTCAGAGAAATCTGGGAAGGATTAGATCAAAATATTTTAAGATCACTCATTTTGAGTATGAACCGTCGTTGCCTAGCTGTAATTAACGCAAGGCGTGGAAATACCAAGTATTCAATCACTTATCAGCATTCCAATATATTGAAAATTGTTTATTTCTCTTCTTTCACATGAGATTCGGTGAAATCATGAATTTTTCTTCCATTAAATGTGTCTTGTTTCGAGAGAACATAAAAAATAAGTTATGAAGTCAATGTAGAGTTAACTTTCATTAAAATTGAGATTTTCAGAATGTGCGTCAATTTTTTTGCTCAGTGTATTTGAAAAAACTCAACTTATCAAATGGAAATATAATAATATTCAGTTAAAGTGAGTTTTTTTGCTTACTTCTATATTACAGACATCTGGAAACATTTCTTGGAGGACATCAACCTCATCTGCAAAATCACAGCATGAACTATCTATAGAACTTCCATCACTCACTTCAGATAGTTTGTGCACCCTTTTTGGTACTTCTGAACTTTCAGATATACTTGAAGTCCTGAAAAATGCAGTAATCAATATCTCATACTCACTTTGATAGTACAGTAGAGACTCGATAATCCGGAGAACGATAATCTGGATATTACTAGTCCGGATTGCCGTCAAGATTGTATTATGTCCCTATAATCCGGATTGCAAGACTCAATAATCCGAATTTCCGATCGTTGCATACGTGGTTTACGGTTCTAACTTGTCGTAACTCAATTTCTATGACGACGATCGGGCGTTCTTTTGGTATATAATAGTGCACAATGGTATAAGACAAAAAAAGTCAGAAAAGAATAATTAATTAGTGAAATGGAATGGAATGTTTCTACCTAAAACCATACAGCTTTGATACAGCATATGGATCATAATGATATTAAATTAACAAAACTGAAATACCGAAAAGGCCTTTTAGCACATATTTTTTCGATCCTCGAAGACGGGGATAATGTTAGCAAATGCATTTAGAGCATAGATCAATTCGATGCAGTCTGTTTATTCCATAACTCATGGCAATTACTGATATTCAGCTTCTGAAAGATATACAGGAGAAAGCTATTGTTCAGCATTTTTTTCCCTTACAGTAGAAAACGTAAAATATCTAATTATTCCGAATAATATATTTGTTTTATGGTTTCGATAATAAAGCCTATATTTATTTTAACCGTTTTTTTAAATTGCATCTTTACTGAATTGCAAGACGCGGTATTCCGGATTCCTCATTAATCCGGATCATCCCTTGCATTAATTGATTCGGATTATCGAGTCTCTACTGTACTTACATATTTTTTTAATTAACTGAATTGATATTGTAATATTTTCTATAACGTTAATTAACATTTAAAATAAAATACCTAGTCTTTGGCTTAACAGCTATCTCAGGAAAAGATATGTCTATAAAAGTGTTTTTTTCCGCAGGCTGATTATTTCTTAGTTGTGCTTCCAATTCAAACATCCACTCATACACAGTTGAATGGTTAATTGACTCAAATTCTGGGAAGTATGCAGACATCATTTCGCAGAATTCTGAAAATAATCCAGTGTTTTTATCGAAAACAATACTTGAAACATTTTCGAATTGAGTAAATATAATATTGATAAATAGAAATCAATATTACCTTCTACATCAAAATTTGGATCATCGCCGATATCTTCAAGAATAGCAACAGCATAACTTAAAATTATTTCATCGATAAGACTAAGATCCGCATTCGGAATATGAGTTTTAACAAAATTCAACAAAGAATCCTTGATTTTTGTTTCTTGTTCTGCTAACATTTCTTTCGACATGATGTAGGAAAATTTGGTATTTAAACTTTGCTTAATCAAGTAGTAAAATACCTGCAAATATGAAAATAATAAATATATTTACTATCAAGAATAATACAAAATTATAAACTACTTTAGAAGCGTATTGCTTCTTTTAACAGTGTTTTAAAACATATACCTCAATTAAAGTGAGAATTTTATTCCCCAATTGAGATAGAAATTAGTTTAATTCAGAAAGATAGGTCAGCAAACGATATTCAATGATATTGTTTATATTTTTCAATCAATAATCAACAATGCCCTGTTTTAGAATGACATTTTTATAAGATTTTAGAAGTTTTGGGCGTTTTGGCAACATCGCATTTCATCTCGCTTTAGAACTACGAACATAAAAACTACAAGTTTGTTTAACTACAAACATTTGAACTACAAGCATTCGAAACGATAATAATAATGAATTAAGACTGAAAGGTTTAAATAGTATTATGAATTAAGTTTAGGTAATTCTGATTTTTTTATTTCCCCAATTTTTCTAATTTTTAAAATGAAAACTTTCAAGCAAAGATTTTTGAATCTTTGATTTCAAGAAAAATATTCTATGTTAACTGTCACAATTTTGAAATTGAAAAAATTGGTGAAAATTTTGGATTTCTCTAATTTTAATATTAATATGAAATTAATGGTATAAGAATGGCTGGATATGACTTTAAATCGGAAGAAGACGTAAAAGAATTCCTGAAAAATCTAGGAATTGAATACCGTTTTGGTTGCTATAGCGAGAAAAAACCCGATGGTGAGGTTAAGATACATCTCATGAGTTTTTCACAGCAGAAATATTAGTTATTTTTTCAAATATTTCGAATAGAACCTGTAGAACTGGAAGATTATTGTATACGATTAATTTTCTTTCAGTATGTCATTTGTTGGGAGACTACTTAGAATCAATCAAAAAAGATTACGACAAAGCTGCCGTAGTTTATAAAAGTAACTGTGATGATTATAAATACGGAAAAAGTTGTATGAAATATGGAATGTACCAGTTATTAGGCAGAGGAAATAGAAATTCAGATTATAAATGTGCTTACGACTATTTTAGCAAAGGTTGTGAACTTGGAAATGACGCTTCCTGTTTACATCAAGGTTTACTGAATATTTGCGAACATGAGGATAAAAGAATGGTCAGAGATATAGCAAAGGCAAGTATATGCATTCTTATGTAGCTTTACTCCATGAAAACCCCCTTTTTTCAAACTGAAAATATTCTTTAGGGTATGTCCCTTCTACAGAAGTCTTGCGAATTGAAAAATGCCAATGCTTGCTACTATCTTTCTGGTATGTACATATCGGGAGTGAAAAAAGAAGAGAAAGGTGAAAAAATACCTGGACTTGAAAGTTTTGAAGTTGCGAAAGACATGAAAAAGGCTTTCAAATATGCTTTAGAAGGTTGCGATTTGGGAAATGTTTATAGCTGCGCTAACCTGAGTCAGATGTATAGCAAAGGAGATGGTAAATATGAAAAAAAATATTTATTATGAATCCTATATAGAAATAATATAACTTCGTAGTTTTATCTATTATTTTTAAATTTTTTGTGTAAGTTTTATTACTTTTTTACTTTTAGGTGTAGAAAAAAATGTTGAATTAGCTGAAAAGTACAAAGCTATAGCGCTAGATCTTCAAGAACAAATTACTAGTGATAAAACTTTAACCTTCCAAGAGGGGCTGCCGTCTACTTGAAGTACTGTGAAAATATGAGTTTTTAGTCGAGTTTAACATGTTAAGGTATTGTGTAGAATGTTTTGTTTATTATATGGAAATTTTATGCTTAATTTTCTTTAACAATCTCATTTTTTATTCTGTTCCGAACCATTTAATAACAATTAGGAATAGGATTTATTTTATTTCAGAGTATTTTTTTCTGTTATTTTATTTAAGAGGTGTTTAAAATGCTATTCAAATATAATATTAACACGATGCAGTTAAACTGAAGAATTTGATCAGATAATTTGGTCATGCGTATCTAGAGTTATCAATATATGTATATTCTTTTGAATTGAGAGCTAACAAAATACAATACATGAAACAAAAAACTCCCTAGCTGAGGTTGGTGCAAAACGGGGTACCATACTAGTCTGCGTATGATACCAGTGCACAGGGTAAAACCTCAGTAGAAAAAACCCTGCCTATCCGTTTTTACAAAATTGAAACTTAAAACTATTCGAATAAATACCTTCAATATTCAGATACAAAATACTTAATTCTTGCTCTTGGGTCAGGAGGGTGTTTTAAACCAGGTCTGACGTTCCAAGTGATGATTTTTCGAATCTCCTGTTCTTCTAAGACCGCTACAGGACCCTACTGAAGGGTAATCATCTTCCATAGATTTAAATAGTGGTATTTCATCCTAAATATCGAATTCAATTTCGGAATAATGATAAAAAACGTGTGAGTTATCAATAAAAATATAAGATAATAAAAAATTACCATAATTGTTCATGAAAATAGATATTTATTTATTTGAAACAACAGAAAAAACACATAAAAATAAATCACATAGTTGGGTGAGAACACTTGAGCTTTCAAAAAACTGTATAAAACTTTAAAGGAATTTATTTAAAATTATTACACACTTTTTTTTTATTAAATGGATTAATTCTTCTTAGAATAGGCCACATCATAGTTTGTTGCTAAGTTGTCGTGTCAACAGAAAATTTATTTAAATTGATTCTTCAATCTTCTTCAAATAAACGTTAGAACAACCATGTTAGAAAAAACTGATATCAGCATATTGCATATATCTATTATCATCTCCTCAAATTTTCTCGAGAAATGAAGCTACCATATATATTACGATAAAAGTTAATACATATTTTGTTCCAACATGCAGATAGTATAACCTAAAATAAATAAGAAATAAATTACTTGAAGTATTCGTATATGTCAAAAAAGTAAAAATCTCACTTTTTCAGTCTTCGGTGAGCGTTCTTCATGGTGTCGATTTTGTCGTTTAATAAATATAACCTGACTCCAAGGATGTTTTGGCTCACGTACTCATTCCAATCGAAGGAACATTTAGACATACTGAATGGAAATACTCTTTTATCAATGTCGGATAATTCTTCCCACAATTTATTGGTATTGTTCATTGAAAATTTCCATTCTGTCGATGCGTAACGATGTATAGAATTTGAGAATTTGTGTATTTTTTTGAATACCGATAACATCCTGCAAAAAGTTCAGTTTTAGACTGTATAATATACAGTGTGTTTGGTCATGACTTAGCGATAATTTAAGGGCATCAAATATACCTAATTTTATCGACAAAAACACCCACATTGGGTAGTTCACTCCCTTAGTTTTGGAGTAGCCCCCGTTTTAAATTAACTTTTTTATTATCGTTGACCCTTCAGAATAATATCGATTTCTTTGGACATAAAGGTCCTACAGATGTGAAAAAAATGTTTTTTGAAAGATGATACTACAATATTTCATTAAAGTAGAAAAATACGAAAAAATTCAACTTAAAAATGACATAAAAAATTTTTAGTAAAAAATGTACTGATTTTCTTAGTAGATCAGCAATAGTACAAGAACTAGCACATTGAAGTATAATTTTCTTCAATGATTTAACACGCAAGGATATTAGCTACAAAACAACAGCTACATCATTTCTGTAAGTTGCATAATTTAAGAGTTATTGCTGTTCGAACATGACCACTATGCGAGCGCCTCAAATTTTTTGTTGCTACAGGTTGTCATGAGGGCCACTGCCTGTCTACAAAGCAGAGCAATTTTTATGATTAATTTGTTTGTTTGGTCATTAAAAATTATCGAAAGTACAGTACTGAGGTTTATTTTATTTTATCAATTTTTATAAGGGTCGTGTTCAAACAGCAATTACAACTTTATAATGATGTAACTTACAGAAATTATGTTGGTATCGTTTTGTAGCTAATATCCTTGCGTGTTAGCTCATTGAAAAAATTATACTTCAATGTGCCAGTTTTTGTACTATTGCGGATTTACTAAGAAAATCAGTAAATTAAAAAAAAAAAAATTTTTTTAAGAATTTTCTAAGTTAAATGTTTTCATATTGTTCCACTTCAATAAAAGGTGGTAGTATCATCTTTCAAAAAACATTTTTTTCACATCTGTAGGACCTTTATGTCCAAAGAAATCGATATTATTTGGAAGGGTCAACTAAAATAATAAAGTAAATTTAAAATGGGGGCCACTCCAAAACTGAGGGGGTAAACTCCCCAATGTGGGTGTTTTTGTCGATAAAATTAGGTATATTTGATGCCTTTAAATTATCGCTAAGTCATGACCAAACACACTGTATATTCTTTTGAAGTAAGAGCTAAAATAAAACAAAAAATCTCTAGTTCAGATTAGTGCAAAACAGGGTAACATAGTATTCTACGTATGATACCAAAGCTCAAGGAAAAACTCAGTAGAAAAAACCCTGTCTTTTAGGTTTAACAAAATTAAATCTTAAAACTATTTAAATAGTGAGGAATTTCTGAAAATGATTTTTTTCTTTATCAAATCCTACCGATAATTAATAGTTAATTTTATCCTACATTCTAACTACTTATATTGCTTAGTACTCACCAAGGTTTCTTTCCGACCAACTGAAGACATAAGTCGAAACAAAGTGCAGGTACGAAATGAACAAAAAATGCGTATAATAAATAAACATAAAAGTTATTCGTAGACATCATAAAAGGGTACCAAATGCACTTGTTTGTAGGCGCGTGATATCCATAAAATAGGGACAAATTTAAGAGGTCACCTACTTTTATTGGATTTTCTGTCGATGATACATAATTGTAAATTTTTAGGTTTCCTCGCCTGAAAAATAAAATAAATATGTGTTCAGTATACTTCGAACAAATTCTGTGAAATGTGATGTAATACATACATTGAAAATTGGAAAATTCTATTCTGAACTACATCAAAATTTAAAAATATTATCAACTAGCAGACCCAACAGACGTTGTTCTGTACACACAAAAATTCATACAATTCGATCCAGCCGTTTAGTTGCAGAGTAGATGAATAACCTAAATAACGACTACAGCGCCATCTGTTGATCTGATTTGTGATCATAAACATACGGGCATCAGGCAATCCAAAATACATTCATACATCCCTCACACTTCGGTTCCATCTCCTACCCGCCTAGTGCCTACCTCGGAGACGCATTTTGGTGCGATTTCATCTTCAACCTGCCATATCTTTTGATTTATTCATCATAATTGAATGATGTAAAAGGCAATTTCGTTCTAAATTAAATACTGGGTATGAACGACGTATTTAATTGGATAAGGATCAATAGCGTATTCATAAAAAAATACTCCCAAATAATGCATAATTTTGAGAAACATTCGGATACCTTTAAAAGGTGATACCGAGTAAACCTTGAAAGATAGATATATGCTATCGCGGACTTTTTTGTAGAACTATTAAAGAGGTACATTTCCATCATACATTGTTTCCATGTACGTCTCACGGTTTTTGCAGCGCACCTGAAAATAGCTGATTTTGGTACTCATATTTATTATCATTGAAGTTATAGTAGGTTTCCTTAATTTTCTCGGGTGAAAAGTATTGCCTATGTTACTCAGGGATAGTGTAGCATTCTAAGGGTGAAAGAATTATTGAAATCGGTCTAGTGGCTTATGAGTTAACTCGTATCAAACCCACAAACATACAAATCTTTCCTCTTTATAATATTAGTATAGATAATACTCTACTTGTCGCTTACACGTGTTCTATGTACATGGTTTAAATTCCTTATCGTAAGCAGGTTCTCGGACTGAAAATTTCAAAATTTTTGCTTACCCATTGATGGAATTTTTGTACGCAGCTACAATGCAAAAATTCGCGACGTAGTCGGCAGGAACAACTTCAATAATTTTTTCTTCGTCTGCGTATAAAGCTCTCATCAATCCAACGTAACTGTTTGTAACCACTCCAGTACTACCGTAGAAATTATCAATATAACTTTTTATCGGTTCTTTGTAAGTATTGGCAACTGGAAAAATATATCCCTAAATTTCCAGATAGGCTTATTTTGTCAACACTGATTTTTTTACCTATAGCTGGTCTCACGATACATACTGGAAGGTCATGTCCATGGGTTTTCATTGTGTACTCTGCAATCTTTTTGGTTGTGATGTAGGAGTTTGCCAATTTTCCTATGATTCTGTAAAAAAATCAGCCATTATTTTCTATTTTTCTTAAAAACGTTATAGGTTTTCACTCCCAGTCTCTGAAACAGAAATCACTACATAGTATAAAACAAAGTCGCTTTCTCTGTCCTTATGTCCCTTTGTATGCTTAAATCTTTGAAACTACGCAACGGATTTTGATGCGTTTTTTAATAGATAGAGTGATTTAAGAGAAAGGTTTATATGTATAATAACATCCATTAAATAGTAGAGAAGTACTGTTATTTTTGAGGTTTCTAATGTGATGTCGTAAATTATTTCACTTTTTCCGCTTACATTGCAAACGCAGGCTGAACCCTACGAGTTTTATCAAAATAATGTACTAAGTATTGTACACATTGAAAAGGTCTACAGAAAAGTCCGTGATGGTATATGTCTATCTCTTATGGATAACCCACAATAACTTTTTTTGTCATTTACTTTTTACGACAAATAATGGCTAATTTTCGAAGCGATTTTAACCAATACAGCATTAATCCTTAACCAATTAAATACCTTGAATACATTGTTCATTTAATATAGATCTATATGGCCCTTTACACCGTATGATTTAAGTGAATATTTTCGAAGATATTACAGATTTAAAAATTGCGGGACGTAGCGTGCGAAGCTAGTAATTAAAAAATAATGTCAATCAGATTGCAAATGAAAAAACACACAATTCTGAAGATTTTATAGGTTTGTCTGAAGAAGTTGTCTGATATAGACATCGAAACGTTACATTATCCTTTTCATTTAATTCCTTTTACAGTTTTACTGTCAGGTAACAATGTTTTCAAGACCAATTTGCTCCTGACAAATAAGTGCAAAGATTCTCGCAGGAGCACTTCGTCTTAATTAAATTTTTTTTAATTATTTCTGTTTCAGAGACTGATGGGAGTGAAAACCGATAAAGTTTTTAAGAAATGCAGAATCCTCCCAGAATATATTTCAATCGATATCATTGTTTTCTAGTTTCGCTTGTTTTTATTAATTTTTGGGCCTTTCTTTATGGGACTAAACTCTTCTTGCGAAAAAGAGTTATGGTTTGTTTATGAGCTCATCAGATAATTATACCGGGTGATTTTTTGAGTGAAATTCGAATTTTTTTAGATAACGGCTAAACTACTGAGTTTAAAGATATGAAATGTTTGACACTGTAACTAATTTTTGTGTACCAAACATTTCATGTAAACTACAGTGGAACTTCCCTATAACGAAAGCGCTAAATCCGCAAAAAAATTCGTTTTAAAGAAATTTCGTTATACAGAAAATTTGTTTCTATAGTCGGCAATGTCGCGGTCGACTTCACTGATAAATTTAAGTTTATCATTCAAACTTAAGCACTTCCTTTTAGACATTTTCGCACAACTTTTCACACTAGCGTAATGGTAAGGTTGAAACCAAACAGCCAGGGGTGTATTTGAAACTGTTTCAGAAGGATCTCTCTGCCCGCCGTAATGATTTAGTTTAAGGTCGGGATTTATTACGTACGTCCGGAAAAATTTCGGAAAAAACTCACCCTATACCTTCTTACCAATACCCATTCAAAGAGTGATGTTCTTTGAATATTTCGTTATAGAGAGAATTTACTTCGTTCTAGAGGGTGTTTTTAACATGGAATTTGGATTCAAGGTGCAATGTCTTGTACGAAATTCGTTATAGGGAAGTTCCACTGTATAAAGAAAGGAAGCAACTCACGATTTTTCTATGAGGTCAAAGGATTCACCATAAGATTTCGTCATAGCCAATAATGGTTCAGCTTCAATTGACGGTTTGTACAATATTTCGTCAATTTCTTCCCTCATAGTGTTAGAGTATGCTGTGCTCACGTGAACGAACGAAGAAATATTCTTACAACTTTTAGCTAAATTTAGAATATCTAGAGTTCCTGATATATTGGTTTGGGCTGTAATCCTGAGTTTTTCATCTAACTTAACTGTAGCTGCCACATGGAAAATTACATTCAACTGAAAATTTTGGAAGAATATTATATACAGGTTGTCCCGGAAAATGTGGGAAATCTCTCGGATTCAGATAGAACATAAAAAAATGAAGATGACAAGTTTCCATAATTTTTTTTCCTAGCGGCCCTCCCTACGAAGATACGACCTCCTAAATGGCGCCACTCTAGAAATTCATTTTATTGGAATAAATTTCAATTACTTCTTTTATTATTTTTTTTTCGAAAACGGTTCATTTTATCGACACTGAACAAGAGTACCCTTTCTTTAGCTTAATATTCAAATTATCCAAATTTGTTTTTTTAGCTCCTTATCATACAGGGTGTTAAAAATGTAAGCATTAAAATGTACAACCCAGTCCGCCCCTGGTAAACTGAACAAGCTAATTGAAATTTGAGTGCGGTGATTTAAGAAGTCCTCAATACTATTAATCATATCAAATTTTCATCGAATTATATCGAGTTGTTTGAAACTTATTCCACTAAAATGGATTTCCAGTGGCGTCATTTAGGAGGTCGTATCTTCGTAGGGAGGGCCGCTAGGAAAAAAAATTATGGGAACTTGTCATCTTCATTTTTTATGTTCTATCTGAATCCGAGACATTTCCGGGACACTCTGTATACTGGAAATGCCCATTAGACTATGACAAATGTTTTAAATTGATTAAGATTGATGAATGAATCAAAAAGTTGAAACTCACATCATTTCTTAGCATTTCTATATCCTTTTCTTTTAAACCCAAATTCTTTACCAACATATCACCATAAACTGGTACAATCTTTTCGTGAAAATCAGGTTGTACTTTTCTGAGTTCGGAAAAAACCTGAAACATATTTTTTTACATTATCCGTTTTTGTATTTTTTTATTTCAATAATTTCCCATCACTTACCACGCTTTCAACGATTTCTTCTAGTCTAGCAGACAAATCTTTATTTCTTTTAGGCCGAAGTATCAAATAAATTTTTTTGATATGCCTACAACTCCTCAAAAGTTTTTCAGTAATCAGTTTTCCCAAAAATCCCGATCCCCCTGTAATCAGGATAGATTTTCCATTGAAAAATTCAACCACCTGCAATTAAACATCTTCTAATATAAACAAATCATAGTGGAGAAAAATTTTTGCAAAAAACAAAAAAATTAGAACAAAAAATTATAAATACAGTGGAACTTCCCTATAACGAACGTCTGTATAACGAATTTCGTACAAGACATTGCACCTTGAATAAAAATTCCATGTTAAAAATACCCTCTAAAACGAAGTAAATTCTCTCTATAACGAAATATTCAAAGAACATCACTCTTTGAATGGGTATTGGTAAGAAGGTATAAGGGTGGGGTTTTTCCGAAATTTTTCCGGACGTACGTAATAAATCCCGACCTTAAACTAAATCATTACGGCGGACAGAGAGATCCTTCTGAAACAGTTTTAAATACACCCCTGGCTGTTTGGTTTCAATCTAACCATTACGCTAGTGTAAAAGTTGTACGAAAATGTCTAAAAGGAAGTGCTCAAGTTTGAATGATAAACTTAAATTTATCAGTGAAGTCGACCGCGACATTGCCGACTATAGAAACGAAATTTCTTTATAACGAATTTTTTGCGAATTTAGCGCTTTCGTTATAGGGAAGTTCTACTGTACAGGGTGACCACGGGAAGTATTTACATTTTGAAAACAGCAAAACAGTGTTAATTTTTTAAACAAAAAATTTATTCACTTTTCTGACATGTTTGTTATTAGCATATGCCATTTATTTAACTTGCAAAAATACTGTCAGGAAGGTGACGGCCGTCTTCTCTGATGCAGTTTTCAATTCTGTTGAGGAAGCTCTGCCATACTAGCTGTAGTGTCTCCTCGGTGATTAGTGCCACCTCTTCACGAATTGCCTCCTTCAAATCTTCCAAATTACGAGGTTTGCGTTGAAAAACTTTCTCCTTCAAATGTCCCCACAAAAAAAATCGCAGATGTTGAGGTCGGGAGAACGGGGAGGCCAGGGCACATCTCCAAATCTTGAAATGACATGACCTGGAAACAAGTTTCGCAGCAACGTCATCGAAATTTTTTTTTCTTACAACTGCAGATGCTCAACTTGCAACAGGACGTATGGTTCCAGCAAGATGGAGCTACTGCACACACAGCAAGAGTTTCGATGACGTTGCTGCGAAACTTGTTTCCAGGTCATGTCATTTCAAGATTTGGAGATGTGCCCTGGCCTCCTCGTTCTCCCGACCTCAACATCTGCGATTTTTTTGTGGGGACATTTGAAGGAGAAAGTTTTTCAACGCAAACCTCGTAATTTGGAAGATTTGAAGGAGGCAATTCGTGAAGAGGTGGCACTAATCACCGAGGAGACACTACAGCTAGTATGGCAGAGCTTCCTCAACAGAATTGAAAACTGCATCAGAGAAGACGGCCGTCACCTTCCTGACATTATTTTTGCAAGTTAAATTAAATGGCATATCCTAACAAACATGTCAGAAAAGTAAATAAATTTTTTGTTTGAAAAATTAACACCGTGGTCACCCTGTATGTGAAAAAGGATATAATTACCTCACTTCCTGTAGTATCTGTATGAACAACATCGTCAGTTTCCATAAAAGACTTTATATCCACCAGATTTTCATTGCTTTCTAGGTCACAAACCGTTTTGTAAGTTCTAGATGGAAATTTCATTTTCTTGGTCCTATCTATGCACTAAGAGTTCTTCTCTAAGTCTGAAGGAACAACAAAAGTAAGATAAAACAGTAAACCAATCATCATTTTAGGTAACATTCCCGAAAATTATCACTAACTTCTACCGGTAAACTTGTGGTATCATTTTTGAATTGTCATTATTGTTTTTCCTCTATTGTTCATTCATGATTATACTAAGAGTTAAATCGGAAAGTTGTTATAAACATACAGATAACAAAAGCTATAGTCTACACTCTACATGATACTAGACCACTTTAGGAGATATTAAATTTATCTATCAACTCTAAACTAGTTGAGTAAACATGGCAATTTTTTTGTGTGGAAACTTCCGTATCTCATCACTTAAATGAAAAAATAAAACAACAAAAAATGTTTCTTGTTCGGGAGAATACAGGTGTATTCGAAGTTAATCAGTTTTCAGCAAATAAAGAGAGTTCTAAAGTAGCCCTGCATCAAGAAGCTTTGTCGACCTATCAAATTGCGCAACGTTGGAAATTTCCTCGGATTTCAGTTAGGCATATAGTGGCCCTTTTCGTGGGAACCGGCAACGTTGCCCGGAGACCGGTGCCTGGTCGACCCAGCAAGTGAAGGTTGTTATATCGCAAATTTTACTCGAAAAAATCGAAAGGTGTCTGTAACAGATCTTCGAAGTCATTTTTTGAGGACCTATTGAAGGGTAATAAAGAATCAGAGAGTCTGGTCCTCTCTGAACAACTACATCTCATCTGCGAACCTCCCTAGTGATGTAATGATCAAGAAAGTAAGCACTGAGAAAAACTTCAGGACATTGCTAAGTAAAGAGAGGAATGGGAACGGGAATACACCAACTATAACCTCAAAGAAAATACCGTAAAATGGTATACAGATGGTACCAAAACCTCTACAGGAGCTGGCGCTGGGATATACGGGCCAAGTACCAAGTGTGCACTGTCGCTAGGCTCCTGTATGAGCTTCTTTCAAGCGGAAATCTTAGCTATTGAAAGATGTCTAGATATAAATCTAGAAAGAAACTATCAGAAGTGCGATATAGCCATACACTCAGATAGTCAAGCTACTATTAAAGCACTGAGCTCCTACGTCATCGACTCAAAAATGATCTGGTAGTGCCGGAACAAACTCAATGAGGTAGGCAAGAAAAATAAGGTCTTTTTAATCTGGGTTCCCGGCCATTCGGGAATCAAAGGAAACGAAGAGGCCAATACACTTGCCAAAGAGGGCGCACGAATGTCACTCATTGGCCCAGAACCCTTCTGTGGTATAGGTAAATGTACCTATAAAAAGGAGAAAGCCGAGAGGGAAAAACTCTGGCGGAATCTCCCAGGGATGGATCATTCCACTAAGTTCCTTCGGAACTTTGAAACAGCAAGATCCAAAAGATATCTGGATCTTGGTAAGAAACAATTACACCTCCTTACTGGCTTTCTCACTGGACACTGTCGCCTCAGGAAGCACCTGTTGAGGATGGGATTGTCGGACACTGACAAGTGTAGGTTCTGTGGGGAGGAGGAAGAGACCCCCATTCACCTATTCACGGAATGCCTTGGCATTGCGAGCCTGAGGAGAGAAAGCCTTGGGTGAGAAACTTGTAAGAGTGAGGAACTAGCCTCGTTGAAGCCTTCACAGATATTATTATTATTATTATTATTATTACAATAAGGATTGAATCGAGAAATAATCCTATATGATCCAAATTACAGATAATTATAAACAAAACAAAATTTGACGTGAGTAGTCGAGTAAGCACACTTTAACTCAAAAAAAAAACGAAAGTTAATGAACACAATAAGTTCCTTACACAATTCTTGAGGCATCAAATCGATTTTTAAACATGTTCACCGAGGAAGAATTCACAACACTGTCGGGCAAGGAGTTCCAGTCTCGAAATATTCTGTTGGGAAGAAAATTTCTCCTGGTGATCGTAGAGAAATTCTGTTGTCTTAATTTGAAATTATGGCCCCGCAGTCGTCTGTCATCATTCAGAATGAACAGATGGGATAGATTGCTGTTGATGAAACCATTCAAAACTCTGTATGTCCAAATTAGGTCACCGCGTAGTCTTCTATTTTCGAAAGTTGTTATGTTCGCCATCTCCAAACGCTCACTATAGGGTGGTCTTCTGCGGCCGAAAGACAATCGCGTGGCAGCCCGCTGAACCGACTCGAGAAGTTCCCGGTCACGCACCAGATCGACACTCCAAACGGGTCCCGCGTACTCTAAAATGGGTCTGATATAGGTTTTATAAAATTCTATCGCCGCGCTAAAGCTGACCGCACTGAATGATCTCCGGAATAGATATAGAGATGTTTTCGCCCGCCTACATACCGTAGCTATATGTCTGGAACTGGAAGGCGAGCTGTGAAGGATGTGGTCAGAACAGCTCTGTAAGAGGGCACAAGAGACCTTGAGGTCGCAGTGAACTGTAACACCTTTTTGAACTATAGATTATTAAGGTATGCTCAAACAGTACCATAAGAAAACGTTTGGATTCCTCAAATTCAAGGACAAGAAGACATAATGCTATACGTCAACAACGGACAAACATTATACAGAAGGTACCTAGAGATGAAAACTATACTAGAATGATACTATTGCATTTTTGACCAAAAAACCAATATGAATAAATATTCCAATAATTTGACCTCCAAGAAATCAAGAATCGCAATGTAAATCACATGTCAACAAATAATATACGTACAGGAAAAGTTCACATCAACGTCAGAGCGTACAAAAACAATAAAATTATTTACTACCTGAGTTAAAATATTTTATACAGATGAGAACTGGTTCCACCTTAAGTTTAGAAAACGAATGAATATAATTTGGATTGGCTCCCTCATTTATACCTTCTGAATAATCATTTCCATAATTGTCTTCATGTGCAGAAACTTGAATAAGTTATTATTAATTTTAGGAGATTAAATTTTTTTCTTCAAATTGCTATAGTATATCTTATCTGTGATTGCTATGTAGTCGGTAAAATGAATGGATACAGGGTGTCTGTAAACAAATGTGAGGGACTTTGGGAGATAATTCCTCCATGAAAATAAGCAGGGGTAGTCCATATAATTTTTTTTCGAAATCAACCCCCTTCCAAGATACAGCCTTGACAGTTTTTAATTTTTTTACGGCTTCTTAAAAACACCGAGTCATAAAACTATACATAATATGAAGCACTAGGTAGATGTTACTCACATATTTTTTTTAAATCTCATAACTTTATTATTAGGGGTGGAAAATAACCCCCCCTTATGATTTTCGTTCAAAAATTGTTTTCGCGGGATAGATTTTCGAAAAATAAAATTCTCCTATGGTTTCCCATTCAATTCTGGAGAAAAAAAGTCTCCTGCAAAATTTCGATACAGTCGATACTTTTCTTGCAAAAAAAACCATAGGGAGTGATACAAAAATGCTATAATATACCTTATATTATATTAAACTTGAAGTTGTTACTACTTTTTCATTTAACCGTAGCTCTGAAAATATTTAAGACCAATAGAATCTTAATCTATACTAATATTTAAAGAGGAAAGATTTGTATGTTTGTGGGTTTGTGGGTTTGATACGAGTTAACTCATAAGCTACTTGACCGATTTCAATAATTCTTTCGCCCTTAGAATGCTACACCATCACTGAGTAACATAGGCTATACTTTCCACCCGAGAAAATTAGGGAAACTTACTATAACTTCAATGATAAAATATATGAGTACCAAAATCAGCTATTTTCAGGTGCGCTGCAAAAACCGTAAGACGTACATGGAAACAATGTATGACGGAAATATACCTCTTCAATAGTTCTACAAAAAAGTCCGCGATTGCACATATCTATCTTTCAAGGTTTACTCGGTATCACCTTTTAAAGGTATCCGAATGTTTCTCAAAATGATGCATTATTTGGGAGTATTTTTTTTATGAATACGCTATTGATCCTCATCCAATTAAATACGTCGTTCATTCCCAGTATTTAATTTGGAACGAAATTGCCTTTTACATCATTCAATTATGATGAATACATCAAAAGATATGGCATGTTGAAGATGAAATCGCTCCAACATGCGTCTCCGAGGTAGGCACTAGGCGGGTAGGAGAAGGTACCGAAGTGTGAGGGATGTATGAATGTATTTTGGATTGCCTAATGCCCGTATGTTTATGATCACAAATCAGATCAACAGATGGCGCTGTAGTCGTTAGTTAGATTATTCATCTACTCTGCAACTAAACAGCTGGATGAAATTGAATGAATTTTTGTGTATACAGAACAACGTCTGTTGGGTCTGCTAGTTACCAATAATTTCGTATTTTTCGTTCTCTGTTGAAGTCTATGGTATCATCGACCATGGGTCACCCTGTATACTGCTAGAAGTATCATTGACCTGGCCAGCTATAAAAATGCGTACTGGGAATTTCTCTTTCGTTTGTTTTACGAATTTCAGCTGCTTTTAGTTACAGAAATGCGTGATTTTTTATGTGCTTCATTACGAATTAATGTATCATAATTCACTTGTATAATTACACACATTTTTCGACTTTTTTTGGTTTTAATTATTCCGGCTATCAAATGTGAATGGATTTTTCTGACAGTTTTATGTATGTTTGTAATTTAGAGCTTATTCTTTCAAACCAGCGATCATCAACTCAGTTAATTTATACATATGATGATTACCGTGTGTCCGTGTACCCTAATAAAATTTTAAATTGAAATAAATGAGTGTATTCAAACGTCTCATAATAATGCTGTATTTAAATATTTTTTTATGTAAAATAAACAATATCTGAACTGGAACATTACGTAAATAATATAAAACAATGGTTAATTTCCATATTCTTCAGTTGGGTAGTTTGAAGCGTTGCTTATTTGTACCAAATTTGTTCCATGAGCAAATTAATAAGATTATGTTTGAATAATATATTTAGCCGATATGTCTTTATATTATTAGTAAAACCATTGTTTAAGTGTTCTTCTAGCTCAAACAATGGTAAAAATTATAATTAAGTAAAGGAGATAATGTATTCATTATTTTTCTTCCGATTTGTGTTATTTATTACGTATTAGATACGAATAATTGATCAAGAACATGTAGAATGATATTTCGACTAAACAAGCATTTCTGAATAAAAAAACACGAAGATATTTCCTAAGTCAATTGTCTGTATTACCACATATTCTTTCAATCAACTGCCCAATACGCCTAGGCATTTCACGAATCAAGTCATTAATTAAATTTTCAGGCATATCGTTCTTTTTTGTTTCCTTAAAAGATGGTATAATCATTGTTGAAAGTCCTTAAAAAAACGAAACAAGCATGGTTTGCTAAGGTTGTCACCTGGATGGATGGACGCAATCAGTAGTTGTAGTTCCGGAGTCCCTGTCACTGGTAGTTCAGGTCTTAGATTATTTTTACACCAAGATGGAGCAATCCCTTACTAGATGAACTGAATGTTTTGTTCCCATAATAAACACTGTTTGTTTACAAACAAAGTGTGTTGTCGTAAATAGAAGTCAGTGGCGTGGATCTAAAAATTTGTTAAGAATAGAAATAAATCCTTCAAAGGTTATCGAATCTTTAATTATTATTTCATTGGATGCATAATTAATGTCATTATTTTTATGAATTTTGTTGACCTTCCCGATGTTTTCATCTTATTCTAAATCATTGTTATACGCAGAATTTTTATAGTGCGGGCATATTTTCGATTCGAAAAAAAATTCAATATGAAAAGAGATTTGAAATAGCAAATATGATATTCAAATATTGTTGTTCTGGTTTTAATAATTACAAATACCTATACAATTGAATGTTATATCATTATCAATGATCTTATTAACAATCCTATTATATCGAATACATCTATTCAGGTCACTTTTCAGTAAGGCTGCATGGTACGTTATTACCATACAAGACGATGCTGTATCTAAATTTGGATTTTAACACAGCTTGATATCTTGTTCTGAGTTGAGTCCAGATTTTTATTGGGGACCACCATGTTATTACAAATGGAGCTCATTTGACTGCAAAGGTTTGAAATTTAAGGATATTACACCTGAATACTATGTTAAATTGAATAACAAAAATAACAATAAATTTATTGATCCAGTTCGACATGAAAATGTATTAGATAGGTCAGTTTTACATCAAGTGTGAAGTATAATCATATCAGTTCATTAATGCTGTAATAGGCCTTACTTACTTACTGAAACCTTGTCCATCCATTACCTGCACCTTTGAAGGCAAATGATAGTATGAATGTATAGTTTTGTTCCACTATATAAGATAGATGATTGGAATTTTGTTAGTTTTGCAATGGAATGGACGGGGCATCAGTATTTAAAGTGGAATAGCAATTGAAACTTGAAAGCCTGCATAATCAGGATTGATTATCAAGCAAGGATGTATTAATAACTTCCATAAAAAATAACATGTAACATAAAATAAATGATTTTTACAATAATGATTTGAAGAAATACGATAGGTAACTAAAATATACTGATAATCGATTCTTCAGAAATGTTTATAATAAAATACTAAGAATCTACTACTGCTATTGTCCTTGGTAATTGAATCCAAACAGGATCGAAAAGTACACGATCAAAAAAGAGTGTTTTATACACCCTGATCACCCTAAAACTTAAAACTAACAATTGTAAAGATAAAAAAAAACTTATTGATTCTGATACAAAATCAGATGTGTGAGCATGCTTCTTACTCGATTCACCACTTGATCGCTCATTTTCTTGTCTCGTGGTGAATTCTTATAGTGAAATATCTTTTCAATATCAGTTTTATCAAAGGCAATTCATGACTTTCTAGAAACCCTTCATCAAATACATGATTGCCAAATGCATTTAAAACATCATCTGGTAAACAGACAATACAATTATGAATCAACTTATTGATTAAATTTTCAGATTTTGTACTCAAAATATTAGGGTTGTTAGAAATCATATATCTTATTGTTTTTTGCTTGTGTGCATATCTTAATGACAAATTTGGATGCCTTGAATAAATGCCATACGTTTTTCTTTTCTGTAGAAATGAATATGTTTCACAAGTCTCCAACATATCAAGACATTTTGAGCAAGTGATACATTTTTTCAATGACTTGACAACGAATCCTGCTATATAAATTAAAACATCCTGTATATATGAAGATAATTGCCATCCTGAAGAGCCAAAGTAATCATGATCATTTAACGCTGCACACAAATTTTTATACTCTTCAGTCTCCTCCAAGTCCTCCTTATGATCATTTATTGTTATTTTTTTATATGACGAAACATGAAGAATTGATGTATTGTCCAAATTAACAACATTTCCAGAATCAGCACCTCTCACTTCCCTTGCTATCAACAACTTTTTATATGCTGACTGAAATTGTCTGGCTGTGGGATTGTTGTTGTATCCATTCAGACTCCTGATAGCACCAAAAAATACCTCCAGATGGTCTTGAGAGAACTTATAGGTCAATAAAAAGTCTAATTTTTTTGACACCACATACATTCTAAATATTTCCTCAAGACTCTCCATACATATTAAAAACCCTAGAAACCCTGTTTTCCTTCTTGAAGATAATACTGGTGTTCCATTCAGAGTCAGTTCCATGAAGTATTCTTTTGCTTCAGAAAACCTTTCCACGTAAAATCAATGTTTTCGAAAGACAATGCCCTCTTATATGTATATGGAGAGAATTTATTTCTTGAGTTCAAGATGTCAAATAAATCATTAACTAAGAGACAGAAATTTGCAGTCTCTTCAGCACCTTTAAAATTTGTCAATTTCAAATCAAACTCAAGGAATTTAAGAGCATCCGACACACTCCTGCTGAATGTCTGCGCAGCAATCTTCACTCTCATTTTTTCTTTCACAAAATGTAAATGACGTTTTCTTATCTTCGTTGCTGCATTCAATCCTTCTATGTCTTGAAGATTCACAAGTTCTTCAAGATAGGTCCATTTGATTAATTTATCATTTTTTGTTTTCAAAATCTTACTGTCTCCTAAACAATTCTCAAGAGTTTGAGCATGTGACAAGGGTCAAGAAAAATTAATACCTTCTCTTTGGTGACTGGATGTTCGAAGTGAGTCTTCAATGATTGAGGATTCGAAAAATCAGCACCCAATGACTCGCCATATTCAAATTCGAAGCTGCTCCATCAAAAGTAACAGAAGTTATTCTCAAATTTACTTCATTCAAAAACTCCAGACAGTTAATTACCAAATTGGCTCTTTCTCTGCTTGATAATCCATCTATCAAAAAATAGCCTACTGGAATTTTCCAGTGACCATTGATGCAGGTAACTAAAAACACAAGTGCTTCCTTAGCTTCTGGTAAAGTATCCACTTCAGGTTTTTCTCCAAAACTTATTGATCCATAAAATTTACCAGCAATGAATTCGATTTTTTTTCTAATAGCCATCTCGTCAATCACCAGATTGCAATAAATTTGTTCTCCCGCAGACTGCTGCACTTTGTTCTTCAATGCACTGAGGGCTTCAGTTGTGAAGCCAGGAGTTCCATCAATGGTCTGATACCACTTAGAAATAGTCTTTGGGTGTGGAAGTGAATTATTGAATTTTTCCCTAACATAATTATAGGCCCTAGGCGAGTAAAAATGTAATGATAGGGCAAATGCTCGTAGAGAAGGTGTAAATTTCTGATTTTTTGATCCCCTTATGAGTCTATTTACCATATCTCTACTAGGACCTGGTAACGATGCCTGAAATATTGAAAATAATTACATTCCACACATATATGCAAAGCTGAATTTACTTACCTCTATATAATCTTGAGCATTATCGGATATAAGGTTCATTTCCCTCAAATTATTCAGTAGTCCTGAAATATCTGAAATTTTCTGTTGCAGTCTTCTGTTCTTCATCCTCAATGCTTTCAGTGTCTTTTTCTGTTCTGCAATTTTTCGTTTAGCAAGGGAGAAGGCAAATTTTCCTTGTTTTGGTGTCCTGAAATCTTCATCCGTTACATCACCAACAAAACATTTTCTTTTTCTTGGCCTTGGTACAGAACTTTTAGCTTCAGAACTGAAATAAGATAATGAAGGTTTTATATAATGAACCAGAATATATTTTGCAATATTATAAATATAAAATTAAGTAAAACTTACGTAGTTGGATGTGCTACTGTTAATACTTCCGAGGATACCAAGTTGCTTGACGATTCTGAAGCTGTCATAGTACCGGACAATTCTGAAACTGTCAAAGCACCAGAGGATTCTGTATCGGTCAAAAAAGCAGATAAATCTGAAGCGGTTAATGTATCAGATAAATCTGAAGCAGTCAATGTAGCAGATAAATCTGAAGTAGTCAGTGTAGCAGACAAATCACTAGCTGTTGAAGTTCTGGATAGTTCAGAATTACTCAGTTTTGAGGATTCCCTGACACTACCTAGCTTATTAGTATCTAATGGTTCTGGAGTCACAGGCCTTTCATCTGGAGATGTGCTACTGGAACTGAAATTAGAAAATTATATTTAGAGAATGCAAATATTAGTGTCCTCCACAATAATTAATAAATTGATAACTGTATTTTGCGGGATAAGGACAAACTCTCGTTTGCTTCATCAGGCCTAAAAATATTATGAAAATGTCATACAAAACATTTACAGTGAAATACAAATAAATACCTCTATACTATAAATAAGACATTCAGATGTAAAAACTTTAAAATATATATATTAGATGTTCATATTATCCAAATCAAATTTGAATAAAACACCCTCATAATATTCAATAGACTTACCAATGAATCGATGACGAAATCCTGGACGGAATAGCTTCAGTTTTCAAAAATCTTTTTGCTGATTTATATAGGAAGTCTTCATCAGAAAAATGGTCAGAACAACATATACCTCCTTCGCTAATTTTGTATTTCCCAAATTTAATTGATCCATCCATAATTTCCGTCTGGCATTATCACTAGGCATTCTATTAAAAGAAAATGCTTTTAAAATAAGTTTACAATATGCTTATATTGAGAGCTAGGTACTCCTAGCTACGCCTATGGTAAATTATTATTTGTTGTGTTTACTTACCGATGTATGGATCGCCCGCAGTCTTTACTGGTGCTTTTTTTACATATCACACAGGAATTAACCATTTTTCAGCTTAATACAGCAAATAATTATTGTACAACCTCGTTTTCACTACAAAAATCACTTGGTTAACTCAAAACGATAAGTTTGAACTTGTTCCACCTAAGCATCAGCTGTCAAAGAAGGCGGCCATAATGAAATTCATTCGCACGTCCAGGTCACGTGGTAGAAAGCCACCAATAGGGAGCTGCGGGAATGTGTTTTGATTTTGACGAAAATAATAAACATATTGCTATCTTATTTCGGCCACGTTTTCTCTCTCACTATGCTCTATCTTGGTGTAAATAATCTAAGGTTTAGGTGACTTCGTGTACGTTTGACAGCTGGCACGCCTTCTAACCTAGCTTCTGTCAACTGTCATCGACGTCTAGACCTAACCTACAAAACTGACAATTCTAGAAGGTGGGAAACTAGAACTGATCTTAAAAATTTGGAACTGGAACTGTTAGAACTGGTCACTACCTTCGGAGCACCCATCTCTAGACGCATATTTACTCTTGTTCTATGGATAAAATTTATTCTGTGATTGATTGTATATTCTGTGATCTGTAATATTTTAGGTTATGTTTCCTGTCATTAAAATCCTAATTTTTTTCATTCTGATTAATTAATATCAATTAATCAATTCGACCGGAGAATTCGGACCGAAATATAAGAGAAGAGATACCACAATCATGACTACCAAAATGACACACCATTTCATATTGAATTATTCGAGATAAAGCAGAAATTCCACGAAAATTTCTGATTTCAAAAAAGTGCCATAACTCGAAGAAAAATAATCAGAACAAACTGAAATCTGGAATAGATCTATTCCTTGTATATATCTTTCACTGTGCAAAATTTGAAACCAATCCGAGCACTTCCGAAATTTCGTGAAAAATTTTCCAAGGTTATAGTCTTTGATTTTTCTCGATTCGAAAATTTTTGTTTTTTTGAAATTTCTCTTTGTACCTCTCAGGCATGATTATCTTAACTAGAAAATACAATCATATTACCATTTCATATTGAATTATTTGAGATAAAGCAGAAATTCCACGAAAATTTCTGGTTCATAAAAGTGCCATAACTCGAAGGAAAATGATACAAACTAACTGAAATTGGGAATGAATCTATGCCTTGGATATATCTTTCACTGTGCAAAATTTGAAGCCAACCCGAACACTTTCACAATTTCGGTGAAAAATTTTCCAAGGTTATAGTCTTTGACTTTTCTGGATTGGAAAAAAATTTTTTTTTGGAAAAACCTATTCACTTCTTTGCTGCATGACAGTGTCAACTGGAAAATACCATCATATCACCATTTCATATTGAATTAATCGAGATAAAGCAGAAATTCCACCAAAATTTCTGGTTTCATAAAAGTGCCATAACTCGAAGGAAAATGATACAAACTAACTGAAATTGGGAATGGATCTATGCCTGGATATATCTTTCACTCACTGTGCAAAATTTGAAGCCAACCCGAACACTTTCACAATTTCGGTGAAAAATTTTCCAAGGTTATAGTCTTTGCTTTTCTGGATTGGAAAAAAATTTTTTTTTTGGAAAAACCTATTCACGTCTTTGCTGCATGACAGTGTCAACTGGAAAATACCATCATATCACCATTTCATATTGAATTATTCCAGATAAAGCAGAAATTCCACGAAAATTTCTGGTTTCATAAAAGTGCCATAACTCGAAGGAAAATGATCCAAACTAACTGAAATTGGGAATGGATCTATGCCTTGGATATATCTTTCACTGTGCAAAATTTGAAGCCAATCCGAACACTTTCACAATTTCGGTGAAAAATTTTCCAAGGTTATAGTCTTTGATTTTTCTGGATTGCAAAAAAAATTTTTTTTTGGAAAAACCTATTCACTTCTTTGCTGCATGACAGTGTCAACTGGAAAATACCATCATATCACCATTTCATATTGAATTAATCGAGATAAAGCAGAAATTCCACCAAAATTTTCGATTTAATAAAAGTGCCATAACTTAAAGGAAACTGATTAGAACTAACTAAAATTTGGAATTGATCTATTCCTTGTACATAACTTCTACTGTGCAAAATTTGAAGCCAATCCAAGCACTTTCAAAATTTCGGTGAAAAATTTTCCAAGGTTATAGTCTTAGATTTTTCTGGATTGGAAAAAAAATTTTTTTCAGAGAATCTTCTTCGCACCTTTCAAGAATGATTGACTTTGATTTTTCTCGATTCGGAAAAAAGGGTTTTTTTTCAATCTTCTTCGCACCTTTCAGACATGATTGACTGATCTAAAAAATACAATTGTATCTTTAACTTATATGAAATATTTCATCATTTTCTATTGAAAATGAAAATCTTGAGAAAAAATAATAACATGAACCTAACCTATAAAACTGTCCTAACTGACGATTCTAAAAAATAGATGGGAAACTAGAACTGGTCAAAATTTGGAACTGAACTGTTAGAACTGGTCACTTTTTGGAGCGCCCATCTCTAGACATTATATGTTCTGTGGTCATTGATGACCTTGAAACGTCAGGGCTCAGGAAGTGGATATCTGTCGGAAGTGAAATCGTAAACCAAACAATGTAATCTGAACTTCAGAGACGAAATTTGATAAACAAAGGTATTTTAAACATGCACAATATCCGGTGTTCACATAAATAACAACATCGTAAAACCACAATGGTTGCCATTCACTATGATTTTCAAAAAGATTCCCCATCCTACATTGGGTAAGATTTCAGCTGATACACAAATGAATTTAAAATTAAAATATCAACTTTTTCAGGGAAATCAGGAAGCCAAAGGAGAACTATCTCATACCAGTGGTATTTCTAATATGTCTCACAGGTACATTTGCCTTGACAATCTTATATTTCTATCAGAATGAAGAAATGTTTCGTTGAAAATAAGAACTTCAAATGCAGTTTCCAAGCGCTTAGTTTGTTATTACAATTTCCCATCAAGTACAGCTGATTTGCAACCAAAAAATATAGATCCTTTTTTGTGTAGTCATATCATAGTGGGATTCTTGAGTGTAAACGGTACTTATGAGCTCGATTTTAACGATGCTCAAGTTGAAGCTCTAAAAGAAGTTAATGATCTGAAGAGTCAAAATCCCCATCTGAAAGTGTTAATTTCCGTTGGGGGCGCTGGTAATACCAAAGGATGGCCAGAGATGGTTCTTAATCATGTGAATAGAAAAAGGTTTGTATATAGGCTTTTTCGGAAACTTACTCAGGGTTACTAACTCGATCCATTGGGTCACGTGACGGATCTACTCGGATCACGGACCCGGGTTCTAAGTTTACGAACACATCAGGTTTAGAATTTGAAGTGACAGTCGTATCAATAACATAACCAAATATTTTATGGATTTATTTTTTTAGTCCCTGTTTATTTTCGGATTGTCTCTAGCTTTGCTTGCATTTATTGGCTTTTGCAAAATCTTTCTTATATTTCTGGTGTGCCCTTCCATGTTTATTGTTATTTTTTAGTACCTATGTTAAAGAAGTAGAGAATTCATGTTTTTAGTTCCAGTTTATTTACTGATTGTCTCTAGCTTTGCTTGGCCTTATTGGCTTCTGTAAAATCTTTCTTATAATTTCTGTTGTGCCCTCGCATGTTCAATGTTATCTTTGAGTACCTATATTAAAGAAGTAAAGAAGGCTTTAGCTTTAACGCAGAAAGATCTGCATACAAAGTTATGAAGAAGTTGTTTCACATTATTTTCTCGGCTCATGGAACCACACATTTTACACTGAGCCAAATTCTCTTCTCTTTCCATAATTTTTAGGAATAGAATATATGAAATTACTAAGAAAAGAGTAGAAGACTTATTCTCGCCTTTTTCAAATACAAAATTAAACTGCAGTGCGTATGCGGTGACTCTACAACCCTGCTCTCGTGTAGGGTTACGATAGATCCACCTGAGTCAGTGATCGAGTTAATAGCACCTTACTTTCCGAACACGGGTTGGATGTTCGGGTTAGGTAAACAAACGCAAGGGTTAGGGATCGAGTTAACCCAAGTAACTATCCGAAAACGCCTTATTTTATGTATTCTAGAACTTTTTCATCAAATTTTCACTTCAAGGTTTATAAAATCCACGAGAATATTTTTGAGACAACATGAATTGGACGGAATTGATCTTGATTGGGAGTACCCCAATGAGTTAGGAGTTAATGACAAGGAGAGAATACATTTTACGCAGTTACTGGAGGAATTTAGATCTCATATCGATAGGAACTCGTATAAATTTCTTTTGTCGGTAGCTGTACCGTCTTCCTCCTTTAGAGTCGATACTTCTTACCAGGTCAATTATCTTAACCAGTAAGTTACGAGAACAAATACAATATACAGGGTGTCCCGGAAAATGTGGGAAATCTCTCGGATTCAGATAGAAAATAAAAAATGAAGATGACAAGTTCCCATAATTTTTTTCCTAGCGGCCCTCCCTACGAAGATACGACCTCCTAAATGACGCCACTGGAAATTCATTTTAGTGGAATAAATTTCAATTACTTACTTCTTTCATTATTTTTTTTTTCGAAAACAGTTCATTTTATCGACACTGAACAAGAGTACCTTTTCTTTAGCTTAATGTTCAAGGTATCCAAATTTGTTTTTTTTGCACCTTATCATACAGGGTGTTAAAATGTAAGCATTAAAATGTACAACCAGTCCGCCCCTGGTAAACTGAAAAGCTAATTGAAATTTGAGTGCGGTGATTTAAGAGGTCCTCAATACTATTAATCATATCAAATTTTCATCAAATTATATTGAATAGTTTGAAACTTATTCCACTAAAATGGATTTCCAGAGGCGTCATTTAGGAGGTCGTATCTTCGTAGGGAGGGCCGCTAGGAAAAAAAATTATGGGAACTTGTCATCTTCATTTTTTATGTTCTATCTGAATCCGAGAGATTTCCCACATTTTCCGGGACACCCTGTATACAGGGTGTTTCCTAAACATGCGGCAAAAATTCAGGGGGTTGTTCCTTGGACTATTTTAAGCATGTTTTGTCCTTTGATGATTTTTGAAAAACCTCTTTGTTTCGAAGATACAGGGCGAACAACATTTTTCATATTTTTAAAATTAATAATAGTTTAAATAAAAATGCGTACCGCACTGTGTTTACTAAGTAGGTACAATTTTTTTTAATTTGTTTAACAACATTCCAATTACTAAAAACGGCCAGTTTTTTGACTTAAAATTGATAAGTTCAGATGGTAAAGGAATACAGATTAAACACGGTTTTCATTTGAATTCGTTTTGTGATGTATTAGCAATTAACATTTTATCTTTGACTATTATGAATCGCTATACACTGGCTAGAGGTGGTCATTTTCAACAGTTTTTGTAGGTTAAGTTAAATTTTCATAATAAAATGTTATTATCTAAAATTTTGTCTCCCCTGTATCTTCGAAACAAAGAGGTTTTTCAAAAATCATCAAAGGACAAAATATTCTTAGAATAGTCCAAGGAACAATCCCCTGAATTTTTGCCGCATGTTTAGGAAACACCCTGTACATGAATCTGAACCCTGAATTCAAATATATACCTTCATTGATAACATCCTTTTAAGGTACACCGATTTCATCAATTTGATGTCTTACGATTTCCATTTCTTCTCCAATTTGACCCCGTTCACGGGTTTGAACTCCCCACTAGTGAAATCTTCCATGGATAATGGTATATTTGCTTCCATGAACATCAATGATACCATAAATTTTTACGAAGGGAAAGGAATGGATAGAACAAAAATGAATATTGGCTTGCCTACCTACGGGCATACTTTCACGTAAGTGTCATTTGTGTTCTGAGTTAAAGTTTAATAGATCATCGGCTTGACAATAGCCAGAATTATTCAGGTTGTATACAGTGTGTTTGGTCATGACTTAGCGATAATTTAAGGACACCCCTACCCCGTTTTGCACTAATCTCAGCTAGGGATTTTTTGTTTTATTTTAGCTCTTACTTCAAAAGAATATACAGTGTTTTGGTCATGACGTAGCGATAATTTAAGGGCATCAAATATACCTAATTTTATCGACAAAAACACCGACATTGGGAAGTTTACCCCCTTAGTTTTGGAGTAGCCCTCATTTACTTTTTTATTTTCGTTGACCCTTCCAAATAATATCGATTTCTTTGGACATAAAGGTCCTGAAGATGTGAAAAATGTTTTTTTGAAGATGATACTACAACCTTTCATTTAAGTTGAACAATATGAAAACATTTAACTTGAAAATGTCATAAAAAATGCTTTAAAAAAGTTTTGTGAAAAAATTTACTGATTTCTTAGTAAATCCACAATAGTACAAGAAATAGCACATTGAAGTTATTTTTTTTCAATGATTTAACACGCAAAGATATTAGCTACAAAACAACAACTATCATTTCTGTAAGTTACATAATTTGAGAGTTATTGCTGTTCGAACATGACCACTACGCGAGCGCCTCAAACTTCTTTTTTGTTGCTACAGGTCGTCATGAGGGCCACTGCCTGTCTACAAAGCAGAGGTGGCCATTTTGAGCAATTTTTATGATTAATTTGTTTGTTTAATCATCAAGAATTATAGAAAGTACAGTACTGAGTTTTATTTAATTTTATCGATTTTTATAAGGGTTATGTTTGAACAGCAATTACTTTATAATGATGTAACTTACAGAAATTATGTTGGTATCAATTTGTAGCTAATATCCTTGCGTGTTAGCTCATTGAAAAGAAATTATACTTCAAAGTGTAGTTGTACTATTGCGGATTTACTAAGAAAATCAGTACATTTCTTTACTAAAATTTTTTTAAAGAATTTTTTAATACATTTTTAAGTTAAATATTTCCATACTGTTCCACTTAATAAAAGGTAGTAGTATCATCTTTCAAAAAACATTTTTTTCACATCTGTAGGACCTTTATGTCCAAAGAAATCGATATTATTTGGAAGGGTCAACTAAAACAAAAAAGTAAATTTAAAATGGGGGCCACTCCAAAACTGAGGGGGTAAACTCCCCAATGTGGGTGTTTTTGTCGATAAAATAAGGTATATTTGATGCCCTTAAATTATCGCTAAGTCATGACCAAACACACTGTATATATTTTCTACGACTATTTTATAATCTACCCATTATACGTCTGTTTTCTCTGCCATAATAATACCCATTAATCACTAGTGAATATTGAGTCATTATTCACTGCTGTCAGATGCTTTATGGATTTAACTGTAATATTATATTGTTAAAACTGATATTTCTTCAGTGTTTTAGAGTTTCCTAACTGCGGCTTGTAGCCTAAACTTCACCTTGTGAATAATAGCAATCATTTTAGGCTCATTGCATAATATACTATTGTTCGATGTTTAAAGGTTGAATATTTGTAGTCTAGATTTCTTATTGAAAAAAAGGCACTGATACTCAATTCTTACCTGAATAGAACACCGCTTATTTTGTGAAGATTCAAGATTAATAATTCAAGATATACTTGTGCACAGTGACCTAATATTCAATTGGGACCTTAAAATTTATTGTAACCCCCAGTGTAATCTTTATGCCTGAAATTTGTGGAAAGGAATTTTTACGAGTAAATATAACATTCATTATATTCCCATACGTCATGTTGAAAACATTTAAGTATCAATCGTTATTTTCAGTTTATTCAACCAGTACAATAACGGATTGTACTCTCCAGCTAGAGGATATGGCAACATTGGAAGCAAAGGTTTTGCTAGTTACCCAGAAATATGCAGGTTCCTAAAGACCAACAAAATCGTTCGTTATTTCGATTCGACGACCAAAAGTCCGTATGCCAGCAAAGGTTTGGAATGGGTGTCTTATGACGACAATAACAGTTTATCGATGAAGGTTAGCAATTTAATAAAAAACTGGAGTAATAGAGAAGTACCGTAAGAGTGACCAACTGCTTAAAAATCATAGGTGATTTTAATGTGTACAAATTGATCATTAATGACCCATTTTAATGCTTAATTTGTGCTATTTTAATGTGCAATCCTCATGGCAACCGTACACAAAGTATTCAGAAGTACTATGAGAAATGTCGAAACTACTGGAACATAAATATAGTCCGTTCGCGAAAGTTTAAGCCGTCGGTTGGCCATGACAATTTGGCATATTCCACTGTGTATATTGAAATTTTAGGTTGTGTTGTTAATTCTCTGATCAGATTGATAGGCAATGTTGTCAATATTGCATAGAGTTCTCTAATAACTCGCAAGCTCGTCGGACGAGGCCGGGTACATTCGGCAACGTTGACTTTATTTGACGTTAGACAGTAAATACTGCCAACTTTAGATAAATAAATAAACGCCTACTATACGCTCAAACTTTCGTGAACGGACTATACATAAAAATTTTATTATGTCAAATGTAAGTCCCATACAGAAGAAAATATTCGCAGGGGATACTCTGGCCAGCACATTTACATATGTTGCGACAGTCAGGGAACTCTGAAATCTTTATCTGATGTTAGGGTTGACTCTCTTTTGGTAGAAGAATGCAGGAAAGCTCTGCTTGGGCTGGGCTCTGATAACTTTTTGAAAGTAATCTGGTGTCCGACTCATGCGGATATACCTGGTAACGTCAAGGCAGATGAACTGGCTAGGCGGGGAGCCAGATCAGCATTTGTTGGTCCGGAGCCTGCGCTGCCAATCTGTCGCACATCTGTCAGAAGCTTCTTCAGGAGCTGGCTGAACAGGGAATTTTCCTCGGAATGGAGCGCGGGGGTGGGCCTGAGGTGGTCGAGGATTCTCATTGAGAGACCGTCCTCGCGACCTGAGGTCAATAGACTTCTGTTGCTGGAGAGGAAACAACTCGGTCTGGTGACTGGTGCATTGACTGGTCACCTGTTTAACAAGCATTTGAAGAGAATGGGATTGACGAGCTGCTCCCTATGCCGGTGGTGCAGGAGTACTGATGAAACGGTTGAGCATATTTTGTTCAACTGTGGTAACCTAACTGAGTTAAGGTCAACACACCTAGGAAATCCAACACCTACTATTCCTATGGTGAGAGGGACCACTCCTGGCAGGCTCGCGACATTTCTGTCTTCGTGTCTGAGGAGCTGAGTCTCTATAGAACGATGCGGGTGAACAATGGGCCACTAGGCCTCAGTTCGGCCGGAAAGGCACCGCGCGAAGAAGAAGAAGAAGTCTCATACAAAATGAGAATGTATTTCAATCGAGAATTCATTCACAATTCATATTGAGATCGCCGGAAAAATCTTGTAATCGTCTCGGTTATAAATCGAGCGACTAATGGTCTCGAACTATTAACGCGTGAGCGGAGCGAAAATATTAAAATATCTTGACCATAAGTCGCTGTCTTTAATAACCTAGTTGATTAAATAACTACTATTATAGCAAAAAAGGGAAGTTTTTTTCGGTTTTTTAAGCAGCTGGCCACTCCCATGGAACTTGTCTATTGAAGATTTGAAATTACAATGGAACTTCCCTATAAGGAACGTCTGTATAACGAAATTCGCACAAGATATTCCATGTTAAAAACACCCTAAAACGAAGTAAATTCTCTCCATAACGAAATATTCAAAGAACGTCACTCTTTGAATAGGTATTGGTAAGAAGGTATAAGGGTGGGTTTTTTCCGAAATTTTTCCGGGCGTACGTAATAAATTCCCACCTTAAACTAAATCATCACGGCGGGCAGAGAGATCCTTCTGAACAGTTTTGAATACCCTGGCCGTTTGGTTTCAATCTAATCATTAAGCTAGTGTGAAAGTTCTGCGAAAATCTCTAAAAGGAAGTGCTTAAGTTTGAATGATAAACTTAAATTTATCAGTGAAGTCGACCGCCACATTGCCGACTATAGAAACAAATTTTCTGTATAACGAAATTTCTTTATAACGAATTTTTTTGCGGATTTAGCGATTTCGTTATAGGGAAGTTCCACTGTATATTTTTTTAAATCTGTTCATTTGCAATTCTGCATGCATGATATTTTTCAGGTTCAATTCCTAAAAGACAAGGGTTTCGGGGGCATCATGATCTATTCTTTAAACGCAGACGATTATAAGGGAGAATTTGGAAGCCGATTCCCCCTTATCGACACAGTCAAGAGTATTCTTTAATTTTAATCAAATGGTTACCTGATCAGAAAATGTTTTTATTTGTGCTGTGATTACAGATTTTAATATTTGTTTTAAATATTGAAATTTTTAAATAAATGTTTATATTTTATTGTCACGCGTTATTGAGTTTATTTCACAAGTTTCCTCTTCATTTGATATGGTTAGATTGTGGTCGATTGGGACGGTGACTACTTTTACGCACTGCGATCAATGAGGGATTTTGTGCGTTACCATGTTACAGCTACATTTTGCCCAGAAATGTAACCTCCTTCACAAAGTTTACTGTTTTCCCAGGAAACTTCGCGACACCCTGTAGAGTAAGTCTAATTTGCGCCAACAAATTGCATTGGCATGAAGCCGGGTTCTCAGAGCTTCGATGTGTAGCTCGCTACACTTATTCCACCAATCAGAGAATATAAACACTGTGTTTATATTCGGCTTAATATGTGCTCGGTGGTTTTGTGGCAGATCCACATAAACTACAGATATTGGAGTTTTCCTTACTGATCTTGTGGTATACAGATGGTTCCAAAACCTCTACAAGAGCTGGCGCGGGGATATACGGACCAAGTGTGCACTGTCGCTAGGCTCCTGTATGAACGTTTTTCAAGCGGAAATCTTAGCTATTGAAAAATGTTTAGATATAAATCTGGAAAGAAACTATCAGAAGTACGATATAGCCATACACTCAGATAGTCAAGCTGCTATTAAAGCACTGAGCTCCAACGTCATCGACTCAAAAATGATCTGGGAGTGCCGGAACAAACTCAATGAGGTAGGCAAGAAAAATAAGGTCTTTTTAACCTAGGTTCCCAGCCATTCTGGAATCAAAGGAAACGAAGAGGTCAATACACTTGCCAGAGAGGGCGCACGAATGTAACTCATTGGCCCAGAACCCATCTGTGGTATAGGTGAATGTACCTATAAGAAGGAGTTTCTGGAGAAGGAGCAAGCCGAGAGGGAAAAACTCTGGCGGAATCTCCCAGGGATGGATCATTCACCTAAGTTCCTTCAGAACTTTGAAACAGCAAGATCCAAAATATATCTGGATCTTAGCAAGAAACAATTACACCTCCTCACTGGCTTTCTTACAGGACACTGTCGCCTCAGGAAGCACCTGTTGAGGATGGTATTATCGGACACTGACGAGTGTAGGTTTCTGGGGAGGAGAGGAAGAAACCTCCATTCACCTAGTCATGGAATGCTTTGCCATTCCGAGCCTAAGGAGAGAATGCCTTGGGCGAGAAACTTGTAAGGGTGAGGAACTAGCTTCGTTGAAGCCTTCACAGATACTGGATATAAACCGATCTCTGGAACTGGAAGGCGAACTGTAAAGGGTGCGGTCAGAACAGCTTTGTAAGTGGACACAATAGACCTTGAGGTCGCAGTGAACTGTAACCCCTTTTTAAACTATAACTACTATTGATCTTGTACAGGTGTACTTGATCTCTAAAATTTCGGATACGGTCCTGTACGAATGCGCAAACGTCCCGTTTCTTAATTATGACCTAATATCGAAATCAATATAAAAGAATTTCGCTTTTCTTGGATAACCTTGACAGGTAGAGAACAGGAATAAAAATATGTGAGTATGCTCTTTATTATTCTTTAATTCATGAAATTTGAGCTTCATCTCAGTTCTTTGAACTCATTAACACGTGGTAAATTGTGTCAATTGTCACGTGTCACTTTTAAGTTTAATGTCAATTAATAAAAAAATAGGAATGTTAATTTACATTTGCTTGCTAGATTTTGTCTTGACAATGGTGGACATAAAACTACTTGTTCGAAGTTGGGGATTTTGACCTTATTTGTGTTCTTTTTCTGAAAAATTCAGTATTCTTGTGTGTCCTTTTCTTTTATGAATAAATAATTTAATTTCAATTGGAAGGGCCTAGAGGATGAATTTTCAATGCATTGTTCAAATGTTTTGAGTATTATCATTATTGTTCAAAGAGAAATTAATGATATGTTTAATGGTTATCGAGTTATACAGGCTGTTTCTAATCGATGCGAAAGATTTAAGGTGGTTATTCTTCAGATCATTTTATGAAATGAAGGTTCGCAAAAGTGGTACGCCACTGAGATATTTCGAACTTACAATTATTTTTGAATTGTCAAGTTCATTGAAAAAATTTTGAAAACGATAGGGTATAGAAAGAAGTGGTCAATAGGGCGTTTGTAGAGAATTAATTTACCTATAAAATGAGGTATAAATCATTTGGATCGGATGAACAGAGACCGATTTATTTTCATTAAAAGATGAAAAAATATAATTTTACATCTGCTACAAAGTTTATTCGAGTTATTTTGAAAACGGTAGGTTATAGAAAAAAGTGGTCAATAGAGCGTTTGTAGAGAATCAATTTACCTATAAAATGAGGTATAAATCATTCTGATCGGATGAACAGAGACCTATATATTTTCAAAAGTAAAATTTGTAAAAAATATCTACCTGGTTACCGCGCACAAAAATAATTGTTTTAAATTTTGTTTTCATTATCCTCCTTCAAAATACTCAATTCCGAAATGATTGGGCAAAATCAATACTGATTATCTGACCACCCTGTATATTTCTTATTTAAATGTTCTGATGAGCTGAATCACAAAAACTGCCATGTCAAAAGTTTATCGAATTTTTCATTGAACATTTCAAACCGAATATAAAAATTTAATGCATAAATAATGGTTTTTATTGTTATTATTATTTCATTAAAGAATTCATTTCCTGGTAAACGCATGATACAATGTATGCGTCAATTTTTAATTGAACTAATTCTAATCAATAACACTCTCAATGCTACTTCATCAAACATTATATTTCAATTTGTTTGTTATTATTTATTAGATCGATTTAGATACGTGTATGGGTTCAATATTCAAAAGTTTATGAAGTGTTTTCCCAACAGTTGCGAAATTATAAATGTAATTAAATAATTAATCGATAAATAAAATTGGTTCATCTAAGATATATCTATTGCAGATTATATGAATGAGTGGATAAGTGTGCCAGCTACTAGAAGTTTATTTATTATTTACGAAAATATACTGAAAAGCTCGTGTGAATTTGTTTATCTGTGCGTGAATTTTGCTTTGGTTAGTTATTACCAGGAAGTATTAAAAAAGGTTAGTTTTTTTTGTTTCAACTGGAATTAAAATAAACATCCTAAAGATTTCAAACGAACACTCTGTTGGAATGCAGTGAAACTTTCCTATAAAAAAAGCGCTAGATCCACAAAAAAAATCGTTATAAAGAAATTTCGTTATACAGAAAATTTGTTTCTATAGTCGGCGGTCGGCTTCACTGATAAATTTAAAATTATCATTCAAACTTAAGCACTTCCTTTCAGACATTTTTGCGCAACTTTTCACACCAGCGTAATTGTTAGATTGAAACCAAACAGCCAGGGGTGTATTTAAGACTGTTTCAGAAGGATCTCTCTGCCCGCCTTAATGATCTAGTTTAAGATCGGGATTTATTACGTACGTCCGGAAAAATTTCGGAAAAATCCCACCCTTATACCTTCTTTCCATTTAAAGAGTGATGTTCTTTGAATATTTCGTTATAGAGAGAATTTACTTCGTTTTAGAGGGTGTTTTTAACATGGAATTTGAATTCAAGGTGCAATGTCTTGTACGAAATTTGTTATACAGAAGTTCGTTAAAGGGAAGTTCCACTGTAATTTTTTTTGTTGAGATTCCTAGTTGCGAATGCAGAAAAGCAGAGGAGACACTGGAACATCTGATAAATAATATTGAAAATAATCGTTTTCAGAAAATTTTTAATATTCAAAGTACTTCAAGTTTTAATTTTGTAAAAACAGCGAGACAGGGTTTTTTTCTACTGATGTTTTTCTCTGATCTCTGGTATAAATTAATTAAAAAAATAATTAAGATGAAGTGCTCCTGCGAAAATCTTTGCACTTATTTGTCAGGAGCAAATTGGTTTTGAAAAAATTGTTGCCTAACAGTAAAAATAAAAAAGGAAATAAATGAAAAGGATAATGTAACGTTTCGGTGTCTATATCAGACACCTTCTTCAAACAAACTTGTAAAATCTTCGGAATTGTGTGTTTTTTCATTTGCAGTCTAATTATGACATTGCAGGAGCACTTCCTCTTAATTAAATTTTTTAATTATATCGGTTTCAGAGACTCAGAGTGAAAACCTAAGAAGTTTTTTAGAACAATGGTATATTTTTGTTTTATGTATTGTTATTGTGTTAGCTCTTGTTTTAAAAGAATATTATATATATTTATCATTTTCAATTTTTCAGAAATATGTTAAATGCAAACACTTCACTCTCAATCAAGCTATCAATTTTTTTCTTGCTGGCGTTGAAGTCAGTACTTTCATCCCCTTTGTTAACGATAAATGTACCCCCAAGTGAATCTAAAAGGGTGGTTTGTTACTATACATTCCCAACATCATCGTACACTCTAAAACCTGAAGATGTCGACCCAAAAATATGCACCCACATTCTGGTAGGCTTCGTGTCTCTCACCAACAGTTCAATAGATATAACGAAGGACCAAGAGGACGTTATTAAAAGGGTTGTTAATTTGAAGAAGAAAAAACCGAATTTGAAGGTCATGCTGTCCATAGGTGGAGGAGGGGGTGATTTTGGATTTCCAGAAATGGTCAGCAGCCCCAAAAATAGGTCGAAGTAAGTAAAGATTAGATTAGATTAGATAGTGGTCGATCGGCACGTTGATTACCCTTCTGCACTGCGACCAATAAGGTCTTTTGTGCGTTACCATTACATGCTAAAACTACGTTTTTCCCAGGAATCTAACCTCCTTAGCAAAGAAAGTGAGTAAAACTTTCTTATAAAGTCTTTCTACTTAAACGATTGCTATACAGGTGTTGTGGAAAATGTGGGAAATCTCCCGGATTCAGATAGGGCATAAAAAATGAAGATGACAAGTTCCCATAATTTTTTTTCCTAGCGGCCCTCCCTACGAAGATACGACCACTGGAAATCTATTTTAGTGGCATAAGTTTCAAAGTAATCGATATAATTTGATGGAAATTTGATATGATTAATAGTATTAAGGACTTCTTAAATCACCGCACTCAAATTTCAATTAGCTTGTTCAGTTTACCTGGGGCGGACTGGGTTGTACATTTTAATGCTTACATTTTAAACATCCTGTATGATAAGGTGCTAAACAAAATAAATTTGGATACCTTGAACATTAAGCTAAAGAAAAGGTACTCTTTTTCAGTGTCGATAAAATGAACCGTTTTCGAAGAAAAAATAATGAAAGAATCAAGTAATTAAAATTTATTCCACTCAAATGAATTTCCAGTGGCGTCATTTAGGAGGTCGTATCTTCGTAGGGAGGGCCGATAGGAAAAAAAAAATGGGAACTTGTCATCTTCATTTTTTATGTTCTATCTGACTCCGAGAGATTTCCCACATTTTCCGGGACACCCTTTTATAGTTTAGCCTAATTAAATGTCAGTAATTTTCGTATTTTGAGACGAAAATGGTCTCAAACGATAGGGTTCGACTCCCTGATGACGAATCCGTGGTCAAATTCATTTCTGTCCGTAGGGCCGTCCGGCCGTTAGCACGATAAGTCTCGAAAGGATTGTCCTAGAGACTTGAGATTTTCAGGGTGAGTTCTGTTGCCAAATGCCGCGGTCAAGTTCGTCGACCAGCCAAATCTTACAGGGTGTTCCATAAAATATGAGCATTCAAAATTTTGTTCCTCAATATCTCAGGCTGAAAGAGACCTATCGAAATGAAATTTTGCGTCTAAATGCAAGATACTCATACGAAATTTTGTGGCCATAGTGTTAACATAACCGTGGTAAATTAAATTGGAATATTGAAAAGAAGAATTTATATATTTCCATAACAAGATATCCGATTCGAGTGAAATTTATTTTGTGGATGAAGATTGATATACTGAATGTTCATGCGAAATTTCAAAAGGATCGCATCATCCGAACCGTATAATTTAAATTTTTTAAATAATTGATTTTTCACATATTTCATTTCTTGAACAATTTCCAGAATATAATTCCGATCGTGCTGAGATTTTGCATTCATATACTTAGCATGAATCTCAAGTCCTATACAAAATTTTGACGTAATAGCATTATTGCTTCACCAATGAACGAGCGCTCAAAGCACCTGCTCAAGGCTTTTCTCAATTTTTTTAATCTTCCTGAGCTGAACTAATTTCACAGTTCTTATTTATATTGCAGATTCATCCAATCCATCGAATATACAGTGGCAAATCTAGATCTCGATGGAATAGACTTGGACTGGGAATTTCCAAATAATCTGTTGAAAAACGATAAAGGCAATTTGATAGATTTGCTGGAGGAGATCAGAGAAAACATAAACAATTCAGTGAGGACCTATTTGATTTCTATTGCAGTAGCTGCTCCGATAACAATAGTAGAAGCATCTTACGATGTCCCTGAAATCGATAAGTAAGTTAAAGAATATTCAAAATACAGTGGAACTTCCCTATAACGAATTTCGTACAAGACATTGCACCTTGAATCAAAATTCCATGTTAAAAACACCCTCTAAAACGAAGTAAATTCTCTCTATAACGAAATATTCAAAGAACATCACTCTTTGAATGGGTATTGGTAAGAGATATAAGGGTGGGTTTTTCCGAAATTTTTCCGGACGCACGTAATAAATCCCGACCTTTAACTAAATCATTACGGCGGGCAGAGAGATCCTTCTGAAACAGTTTTAAATACACCCCTGACTGTTTGGTTTCAATCTAACCATTACGCTAGTGTGAAAAGTTGTGCGAAAATATCTAAAAGGAAGTGCTTAAGTTTGAATGATAAACTTAAATTTATCAGTGAAGTCGACCGTGACATTGCCGATTATAGAAACAAATTTTCTGTCTAACGAAATTTCTTTATAATGAATTTTTTGCGCATTTAGCACTTCCGTTATAGGGAAGTTCCACTGTAGTTTAAATTTCAGTTGATTTTTGCGCGCTTTTTGTGCTATCGTTTTGCCTTAATGTCCATATTTATCTAATTTTGAAAATGTTTATTATTTTCCCGATATTTTCGAAACTGCACATCTGATTATTTTGATATTTGGTTATTTGAAGGAGAATAATGGCGCGCAAACTTCTGTATAATTTCGAGATCAACGTACGCCATTAGAAAATTTAAAAAAATATTTTGTCCGTACGTGGTAAACCGATAAATTTTTGGTCGCTATATCTCTTGAACCGAACGTGTTAAGGCCCTGGAATTTTCACGGTAGATATAGGACAACTACATGTCTGTAAGTTTACGGTCGGTCGTAAACACAATTACTTCCGGAAGGAATGAGACCTCAAAACTTGAAATTTTCAGGGAAAGTTTATGATTTGAAAAAGAAAGACGAATGAATAGAAGTGATATTCAAATTAGGTTCATTTTCCCAATACGAACAAGCGCGTAAAAGCTTCTAAAATCACGTTACTACTTTGAAAATTTATTTTTCATAATTATGATATATGATTGAGGACCCAAGATCATTCAACATTCTTCTTTATTTCAGGTTTGTTGATTTCGTGAACCTAATGTCCTATGACTACAATTTCTTTTCTTTCTTGACTCCTTGGACTGGTATGAACGCACCTCTGTATGCCAGAAGCAATGATGTTTTTTACTTCAAAACTCAAAATATAAACTACACGTCCAATTATTGGGTTAAGAAAGGAATGAGTAAAAAGAAACTCAATATAGGACTTCCAGTTTATGCACATACTTACAAGTGAGTATCTATATGTCGAATTATTCGATTTAACTCAATGAAATCAATTACACTGCGCAAAAAATTTAAAGCACATTCTGAAATCTCAATTTTAATGAAAGTTAACTCACATTGACTTTATAACTTATTTTTTATGTTCTCTCAGAAAGGTTTTGAACAAAACAAGACACATTGAATGGAAGAAAAATTCAGGATTTCACCGAATCTTATGGGAAAGAAGAGAAATAAACAATTTTCAAAATACTGGAATGCTGATAAGTGATTTAATACTTGGTATTTCCACCACTTGCGTTAATTACAGCTCGGTAACGACGGTTCATAGTGTTCATACTCAAAATAAGGGATCTTAAAATGTTCTGATCTAATCCTTCCAGATTTCTCTGAGTTGGATTCCGAAGTCATTAGGAGTAGCTGGATGATTTTCTGAACTTCTCAGCCTTCTATTGAGCTTGTCCCAAACCTGCTCAATCGGATTGAGATCTGGATTTCTTGCTGGCCATTCCATTCGAGAGACTTCAACCTTTTCAAGTTACTCCTGAACGATGCGCGCACGATGGGGTCTGACATAATCGTCCATAAAATGAAATTTTCACCAATGTATGGGGCAAATGGCACTACAATATGCTCTTCAAGAATGTTCCTTATATACCTATCAGCATTCATAGCTCCATTATCAACGAACACTAGGTCTGTGCAGTTAAAGATATTCCCCCCATACCCTAATCGATCCTCCGCCGAAACCAGTAGTATTCAGGAAATTGCACTGAGCATATCTTTCATGTGGACGTCTGTATACAAGGGAACGTCGATCACAATGGTATAGGCAGAATCTAGTCTCATCTGTGAAGAGAACTCTCTCCCAATCAGCCTCTTCCCAATGGATATGCTCTCTCGCAAAATCCAAACGCGCCCTTCGATGGGCTGGGGTAAGAGCTGGGCCTCTTGCCGCGACACGAGGCCTTAAATCATATTCTGTGAGGCGATTTCTTAGTGTCCGAGTGCAAATTTTTTTCATTTTCTTTTTTTTTCAGATTATCATCCCCTAACAAGACCTATTTAGGTGCTCCAGCAGTTGGAGATGGAGTTCTCGGTGGTGCCGGATCAGCAAAATATGGTGAAATATGCGATTTCATAAAAACTCAGAATCTCAAACCAGTTTTCGACGAAGAAACCAAAAGTCCATACGTAACAAACGGAACTGAATGGGTTTCTTACGAAAATGACGAAAGCATGAAATACAAGGTGAGCACTATACCGTCGTCAATATAATTTCATCAATTTTTCTTATAAAAGTATTAAAATACTGTTTTTTCAGACTGAACATGTGCTAGATAATGGTTTCGGAGGTGTTATGGTGTTCTCGTTGAGCTCCGATGATTACAGTGGTAGATGTAAAGATAATGTCACATTTCCTAATACTAAGATGATATATAAGATTTTTATGCAATAAAGTTTTGTACTTTGTATTTCTTCTTCGAACATTATTCAAAAGAAAACAAACGGATCCACAAATAATGAATTGATGACGGTATATTCTGAGTTGAAGTGAATGATTTAAAATAAACTATGGACAATTAAATAACAAATATGTAAAAAAGATAATAAGTCCCCTTTATGAAAGAGATAAATATTTACAACAAATGACACTATAAAAGAGTCATTTTATAGATTGATATTTTGAATACAGTGGAACTTCCCTATAACGAATTTCGTACAAGACATTGCACCTTGAATCCAAATTCCATGTTAAAAACACCCTCTAAAACGAAGTAAATTCTCTCTATAACGAAATATTCAAAGAACATCACTCTTTGAATGGGTATTGGTGAGAAGTTTAATAAGTTGCTTATTAAAATTGATTGTTTTGTGTGTTTATGGTAATATCAGATATTTCTAATTGTTATTCATACATTTAATCACTTAATTTCATTTTCAAAATGCTTCAATTTTAATGAATAAAGTAGAGTTATTAAAATTTTTGTGTACAACTCTGGACATCTATGATTTTATGCCTGAAACATTACTCTTTTCAATCTTTTTTGAGAAAGAAACCTACTGCAGTCAGCTGCCTTTTCAATAACTAACCGGTAGGTGGCGTTAATGGGCAATACAGTGACCTGTATTGCCAATTAACAGAAAACTGTATTAACAATGAGCAGATACCGCCTTCTATCGTTAATAGTTCAGGCATAAAATTATAGATGTCCAAAACTGTATACAAAAATTCATATAATTTTGCTTTATTCATTATAATTGAACCATTTCAAAGAAAAAATTAAGTGATTAAATTAATCAATAACAATCAGAAATATCTCATAGAATTAGAAACATTTTATTCTTATTTTGGAAGAAATTCTTTGGAAGGGTGGGTTTTTTCCGAAATTTTTCCGGACGTACGTAATAAATCCCGACCTTAAACTAAATCATTACGGCGGGCAGAGAGATCCTTCTGAAACAGTTTTAAATACACCCCTGGCTGTTTGGTTTCAATCTAACCATTACGCTAGTATGAAAAGTTGTGCGAAAATGTCTGAAAGCAAGTGCTTAAGTTTGAATGATAAACTTAAATTTATCAGTGAAGTGGACCCGACATTGCCAACTGTAGAAACAAATTTCCTGTATAACAAAATTTCTTCATAACAAATTTTTTTGCGGATTTAGCGCTTTCGTTATAGTGAAGTTCCACTGTATATTAATACAAGACAATCAACATTTTATAGCGTCACCGCTACATGCGATAACATCTGCCAAGCGACTCCTCATCGACAAAACTAAAGATCTTGTATCATACGTTTCCGATACTTGTTCCCAAACATTTTCTATGGATTCCCATAATTCTAGGGCATTCGCTGGTCTGATATTTCGACTATACATTAATTTCACCATATGCCTCCAAATATTTTCCATAGGGTTCATATCCGCACTTCTTTCAGGCCACGGTAGGACCACTATATTATTTTCCTGCACCCATTGTTTTACTATATTTGAATTGTGAATAGGTGAGTTATCATGCTGAAATACAAAGTGTTCAGGAAACACCTGTGTTACAGAAGGTAACATTACATTTTCTAATATGTCCCTGTAATGTTCACCCGTTAAACTTCCGTCTATTTTCCAGCAAACACCTGTCCCGTAGGTGCTTATCCAAGCCCACACACTCACTGAAAAACGACCACTATTTTTATCAGAGTCCACGTACTCCTCATACCTTTGGTTACGAGGTCTGTAAACCCAAAGTTTTCCACTACTGCATGATTCAAAAGTTTTTTCGCTAGAAAAAACCACGTTGCTCCAAAAATTGTCATCCATATTTAAATAATCATTCGCGAACTGCAATCTCTTCTCTTTGTTGTCTACTGTTAATAATTCCTTCTTGGCTGTAGGATTGTTTTTTAAGTTCTCTTCCTTGATTCTATTTCGGGCAGTTCTTACAGACCCAGGGAAATCAGTGAACTGGCATGCTTCGACAGCAGTGGCGAATGGATGCTCCTTAATATAATTGATAAGAGCATTGTCTTCGTTTTTATCCGATATTCTTCTGATTCCAACTCTTATAGGACGTTGAATGCGACCCTGTTGAAAACGTCGCTTCAAGTTGAAAATGCAAGTTTTACTTACATTTAAGGCTTCTGCTACCGCATTCATCGACCAATTCTCCCCCAGTTTAGCAATTGCCCACTTTTTCTCAACATCGTTCAAATGTCGGGGCATTTTATCATTTTATTTGGAATTTTCGTTTATTTTAAATTAATTTTGACGTTTTTGTTATTGTTATTATTTATGTTCTGTGTTGTTAGGTTAGGAATATATTTAATATTCTATGCTCCCATGCAATCGGGTTAGGCAACAAGTAATACAGTTTGGTGTATAGCGTTGGTTGACAATTTTCTGACCAAGCGTGAAAATTCAGTTGCAAGTGGGTGATACGAGCAAAAGACAGTTAATTTATGAATAATTATATAATTCTATTCATACGAAATGAATATTTTCTCGAAGATGCTTCTTGATTGAATTACAATCAATTTATTCACAACCAGAGCCATCTATGGATGGGTAGTGCACTCAAATTGGTTTTGATGTAATCGATTTTCAGTACTTTTCTCAAAGTAATTTTACCATTTTACATATTCCATTTACATGTTTGATTATTATTTGCCAAAAGCGTAGATATTCGAGAAACAAAATATTTAGTTTTTGAGACCAATTTTCAAAATTTTTCTATTTTCTATGTTTCCTGTCAGATATTTGACGGTTAAAAACGTTACGGTAGTTTGACAGATTTGAAATTTGTATGTGTTTACTGTTTTGTTGATTTTTGTGTTACATTTTATAAGATTTCTTCATAAGCAACACTCTGGATTAATTGAAAATAAAGAAATATGGAACCTTTCGAAATACCGTCTCATAAGAGTGAATTGGAAGTAGACAAAGACTTATCCAAAAGCGACATTGTAAACTGTCTCCAAGGTATATTTGAGATTAACTGTTCACCAACTATCCTTTACTGTTTATTTCTGTTTTAGAAGCTAGAAAAAGCTACAAAAATGGTACAGGCTACATTATCGAAGAATGTAAAGCTTATTTTGCTGTCATATACCATTGTAATATTCTTTCTATCGACAATATACATTATGCTTATGAAGACTTACACAGAGGTATAAATCCGACTTATTACTCAGAGCACATTTGATATTTAATGAGTTTGTAGGAATAAAAAGATTGAATGAAGAATTAGGTCCAATACTTTTGAATTGGGACGATGAAGATGTTGACGAGGCCTTACGTGAACAATACTTGAATATAATAAAACTTCATCTTTATTGTTACACCCAAATAATAATTCTATTCGAAACTAAGGAGGATGAGAAAGCTATGAATACTTTGAAATTCAACAAAAAGGATAAGAAAAAAGTTGAAGGTTCTTATAGCATGAATAAAAAACAAATTGTAGATTATCTAAATACCTTAATTCAACATGATATCAAGAAATTTTGGAATCCACCCATAGTTGAGGGTGCATTTATCAATTTAATATCCGAAGTTTGCTATAGGTTCTTACAAAATCCTTCAATAAAAAACGAGAAAAATGTTTCGACGGAAATATGGAGTTTCTTAGGTTTGTATTGATTTATTTTAGTTATTGAATGTTAAGATAAGAATTTATTTCAATCAGGTACATTGATTAAGAGCCACGATCATGGAAATTCGTTTGTGATAAGAATCGTTGAACTTATAAAATTACATGAACATCTGGTCCAGTGCTTACCAGAAGGATTTAAATTTTTGGTGGAGAATTACAACTGTAAGAGTATGATACATAACATCATTCAAGAAGTGACAGAATGGCAAACTAACGAAAAATATCAGGATGCTCAAGTAAGTACGGACTTAAATTTCTGATAAAAATCTCTTAGTGCTTATATTTTAGGGTGCGAGATATTGTTCATCGCTTCTAGTTCAAATGGCAATACTTATGCCGGATCTTATGCTACCAGAAGTGATGTATTTGACCAGATATTTGTACTATGATGTGAGTAAATCGATAATTTTTTTGTCGGAAATATCGAATAAATTTCTGTTTCAGTCCTACACTTTGAGGAATTGCGTATTGTCGGTAATCACAGAAGTTGTTTCAACAGTTTTGTCGAAACATGATTTGACAGACGAAGAAAAAGAATATCGGGATGAATTTATAGTCATTCTTAAGGAACATACAGGCGATGTTACACCTTTAGTTCGGTCAAAGGTAAATTCTTGTTCATATTTTTATATTATTTTTTTCAATGTAGTTCAACTGTTTCGATGTAAAGGGTTTTCCAGTAAGAGGTGTTATTTCGAATGGCCCGCTATTTTGGTAGATGTCACATTTGAAGCTGTCATTTTTTGACATTTGATAAGTAGAAACTGCGCCATTAATAAAAATGGAACGATACACGCTTCAAGAACGCCTTGAAATTATTAAAATTCACTATAAAAATGGCGAAAATTTGGCAGAGACGGTTCGTAAAACTCGAACATTTTTGGGTCGTCGGGAAGCACCTTGTCGGACCGCAATAAAGAAATTGGTGGAAAAATTCGAGCTGTTGGGACAAGTTGGTGATGTGAAGAATACAACCCGTGCACGTCGCTCAAGAACAGCCGAGAATATTGCTGCTGTAGCAAAATGACTCTGGAGCAACAGTTACGGTGAATGGATTGCGCTATTGAGAGATCATTAATGATTTTTATGGCCGAAATTGGATAGTATTTATCTGGACAACGTTTACTTTCAACACGACGGCGCTACGTGCCACACAAGCAACGAAACCATTGATCTTTTGCGGGAAAAGTTTCCGTACCGTGTTACCTCTCGAATAGGTGATAACAATTGGCCACCGAGATCTTGTGATTTAACACCTTGCGACTTCTTCCTTTGGGACCACGTGAAAGAGAAGGTCTACGCCAATAGCCCAGCGTCGATTCAAGACCTCAAAAATGGAATTCGTGAGGCTGTCGAGGACATAGGGCAGTCACTTTGGGATTTGGTTATGGAAAATTTCATTAAAAGGATATGGTCCTGTAAGCGTGGTCGTGGTGGTCATTTGCCAGATGTTATTTTCCACTATTAACGGCATAGCTTCTTTATAATGAAATAAACATCCAATGATTTACATTGAAAAATGGCATTTTTCTTTGAATATTAAAATAACACCTCTTATTGGAAAACCCTTTATTTTACTCTAACTGTAATATTTATTGCAAATTCTTTATTATTATATTTTATTTTCCAAGGTATTCCAACATTTTGCGCGTCTTCAAAAAGAAAATGCAATTCCTCTGAAAAACCAGAACGAAATTCTGGAAATTGCCATCGAACACTTGAGAGACAAGGGCTCCTTGGTTAGAAAAGGTGCAGCTAATTTAGTAACCATATTTCTATCTCACAATGCCTTCAGTTACGATGTAAGTATGATATAATGTGCTTTCGATTCGAAATGAAGATAATTGTTCAAATTATAATCTATACTAATATTATAAAGAGGAAAGATTTGTATGTTTGTGGGTTTGTGTGTTTGATACGAGTTAACTCATAAGTTACTAGACCAATTTCAAAAATTCTTTCACCCTTAGAAAGCTACAATATCCCTGAGTAACATAGGCTATACTTTTCACCCGAGAAAATTAAGAAAACCTACTATAACTTCAATGATAATAAATATAAGTACCAAAATCAGCTATTTTCAGGTGAGCTGCAAAAACTGTAAGACGTACATGGAAACAATGTATGACAGAAATGTACCTCTTTAATAGTTCGAAAAAAAAGTCCGCGATAGCATATATCTATCTTTCAAGGTTTACTCTGTATCACCATTTAAATGTATCCAAATGTTTCTCAAAATTATGTATTATTTGGGAGTATTTTTTTATGAATACGCTATTGATCCTTATCCAATTGAATACGTCGTTCATACTCAGTATTAAATTTAGAACGAAATTGTCTTTTAAATCTTTCAATTATGATGAATACATCAAAAGATATGGCAGGTTGAAGATGAAATCGCACCAAAATGCGTCTCCGAGGTAGGCACTAGGCGGGTAGGAGAAGGTACCGAAGTGTGAGGGATGTATGAATGTATTTTGGATTGCCTGATGCCTGTATGTTTATGATCACAAATAAGATCGACAGATGGCGCTGTAGTAGTTATTTAGGTTATTCATCTACTCTGCAACTAAACGGCTGGATCGAATTGAATGAATTTTTGTGTATACAGAACAACGTCTGTTGGGTCTGCGAGTTGCTAATAATTATATTATAAATTGTAGCTGAAACTATCTGAGCGAAAAGCTACTCTGGAGAAAAAAGAGGCTGAAATAAAGAGTTTAGAGGAAGAAATACAGAAAATTTATCAGGATTGTAGCAAAGAGTTAGAGGAAACGTGGAAATCCATCGAAGAAGAAGTAAAAAAAGCTGTTGAGGAAGAATTTGAGGAAGGTAAGTAAAAGTTATTGTTATTAACGAAACAAAGGTATTATAAGAGACTTTACTTGCAGGAGAGGAGGCAGCAGATATCCCTGAAGGAATTGAAGATGTTTCTGAAGTGATTTATATGTATTTAACAGCAAAAGACTATAAGAGTGCCATCAAACTTTGTCGATCGGCTGAAAATGTTTTGCCGTCTTGGAAGGCCATTTTGTGAGTAAAATATTGGATTTTGGAAAATCGAGGAAGCCCTGACAAGAAATAAGAAGCATTTGCTCGCTTGTTTGTACTATAATTTACGAAATTGATTTGGTTGATGTGTACAACACTAACTTCTTAGAGTTTGGATGTTAAATAGTCGAATTTATGGGTGCAGCAGCTCTCTTAGTTTTTGCTATACAGGGCGGAAGTGAAAAGTATCACTTTTTAATCACCTCCCGTATCTCAGTTGTGCTTAAAATTTGGAGAAATGGTTGAAACGCATTCCTATAGATTTTTTTCCGTAGAATCCAGTGGCGTAGTCAGTTTTTCAATTAAACTTTCCGTTTTTGAGTTATTGAGCAAACATATGTTTTTTAAATTGGACCCTGTATATTATTTTTTATTCTTATTAAGCACAATCTCAGCTTTTCAAAAACATATTATTTTATGCATTTATTTTCAAAACCAAGCTCAGAATTCAAGATTTTGTAATTCAATTGTGAATAACTAAGTAGTAGGCTCTATGACTGTTTATTAAAAACAAAAAAAATGTCAAAGCTTTGTCGGTTGGTTTAAAAGTTTACAGTTCTCTCAGTTTTTATTATTTATTATATCATATTAATGATTCAGTTTTAAGTTTTTCTCATTACGGCTGCTTACGAAAATTACGAGAAATATGACATGCTTGTTTGTGATCTAGATATTATGTGAACATTATTTTCGATTTCTAACGAAATCTTGACATTTATTTTTTGTTTTCAATGAACAGTCATAGCCTACTACTTAGTTATTGACAATTTAATTACAAAATCTTGAATTCTGAGCTTGGTTTTGAAAATAAATGCATAAAGTAATATGTTTTTGAAAAGCTGAGATTGTGCTTGATAAGAATAAAAGATAATATACAGGGTGTCCAATTTAAAAAACGTGTGTTTGCTCAATAACTCAAAAACGGAAAGTTCAATTGAAAAACTGACTACGCCACTGGATTCTACGGAAAAAATTCTATAGGAATGCGTTTCATTCATTTCTCCAAGTTTAAGCACAACTGAGATACGGGAGGTGATTAAAAAGTGATACTTTTCATTTCCGCCCTGTAGAGCAAAAACTAAGAGAGCTATGCAAAAACTGATTGCGCCATCTTTAGTTTCACAAAAAAGAAGCACACTGTCGCGAAAACCGCATCCCGCTAACGTTAAAAATAACGGAGATATCCCGTGAAAGTGCCCAAAATGGGATACCCTGTACAAAAGATACGCACAGCTCTTTCGGTGTCGACGGTCTCTAAATGTGTTGACAATTTGTGCGCGTACAGCTGAAGTGCTGCACAAAATGTTCGTGAACAATTGTGCCGCACACGATTTTGGTGTAGACGTACCTTTACATATCATTTGATATGTCACTCGCCGAAGGACGGAGCAGTGGTGCCAAACTTACCATGAAAAACGGCGCGCTTTCCCTCGAATTTGTGGTTATGTGGTACCTCTAGAATTTCGATATTTTTGCATTAATTATTGAATATACCTGAAATGAAACTAATCAAATCGTTATGTGAATGTTCAAAGGTGATTTATAGACTAAATTGAAGCAGTAATTCTGTGTTTTTATAGTGGAAAAAATGACGTGAAGATGGAACATTTTTGGAACTTTGGGAGCTCATATTTTCTAAACTAAGACAGACTGCCACTTGTTGGTTTCACTTATATTGTTCAGGAGGCCTAAACGAATACAATAAACCCGTTCGGCAATGACCTCCGCGAGAAAACGGATTATTTAGTCACATGACCACAGATCGTACAGATTTATCTGTAATATCTGCGAATAAACGAACGGTACAGAGCATCTGCTACAGAACATATTGCTCTGTTCTACTTGCATTGATTATGAGATTTCAAAGATCACTATTTAGGGAAATAACCTCATCTTTTAAGGATACTTTCATCCTTTTCGTAGCTCTACCGGAAAATCTCAACTGAATAATTAGGTGCAAAGGCACTAAATGCAAAGGAAACGAGGGATGCAATATCCCCTTCTGGTCGTTCACTACGGCGATAGTTGTACCGAAAGATCCTAATTAATTAATTAATTACACGAATAAGAAACGAGAAAGCAACATCTCCTCCTGCCCTTTCATACCTACGATAGCTATATCGAAAAATCTCAACGAATCAATTAGGTTTTCAATGGATAAATGAAAACAAAAGGATAAAATGTTGATAAGTAATAGAATCTTTCAATCTATCGATTGTCGGATCAGGAAACTCATCATAAAACAAAAAATATATAAAAAACAAAAAACTCCATGGATAAAATCGCTTTGATGCGTCGAAATAAACCGAGCGAAAAGATCGTCAGTCCGATTGCTCAGATTTCTATGCCGAACGGTCCAGATGTGTACTCCCCTTAATCTGGATGTAATAAACGAACGGTTCAGAGCGATCCGACCAGTCCGATGCAATTGCCGAACGCCCCCTATTTGCTTAGTCTGAAAATAAAAGAACGCTCAGGCGCAAAGGCTTGTCAAGTCAAAGAATTCTTAACCTCAAAATTATTATTTGCTGTCTTTCGCTCTGAAACGGTGTCTCTGCTTTCGCGATACCACATATTGTAACAACAAAATTAGTTTCATCTTTCGTTAAAACATCCAGAACATAAATAACTAACCTAAACTGTCTTAACTAACTTTTAGGTTAGAAAAAAATGACATTTGGAAGAGCTCTCGCTTTTGAGCGGGAGCGAATATATCTGATCTTCTTGCTCGCTCTGATAATAAAAGATCACGATGCAGAGTGAAGTGAGCGAAGAGAGCTTAATAAAAGACCAGCTGAGAGCAAGAAGTGCACGCCGAGCAAAATATTCAGACTAAGCAATTGACACCTCAAAACTAAAATAACTTTTTTCTGCAGGGAACAGCTAGGAGACTGCGGTAAGGTGGAACTCACTATGGAACTGCTCAAATCCACGGTCATGAGACATGGCAGTGGCAAGAAAACCGAAGAACTCTACGTTAAAATGGGGGCACTGAACGCCGAGGCAGAGTTCCTGAGAGATACAGTACAATTTTTGACACTCATCGATTCCTCAATTGACCACATGGTAAAATTGTTGGAGACGCCCAGTATAGGAGAATTGCACGAGGCTGTCGAGTTTCTGACAGCTGCTTATCAGTTTAACATCGATAGGAGCACAACGGGTATCGTAGGTAAGATAGGAATTTATACAGGGGAGCTTCCTTAAGTGAGTTTAAGAAAAAAAAGTCCCATAAACATGGGGTCACAAACGTTTCGTTTTCGAGATACAGAGTGTTGAAGTTTCAAAATTTTTTTTCTCGAAATCCTTGGTAGATACGACAAAACTACAAGAGACCGAAAAGTTTAGTATAAAAACAAAGCTTCTTTTCACATTTTTTCAAATTAACAGTTGCTCACCAAAAAAAAGTTCTGCAGAAGAACAGGTGGCAGTGTTCCAGAAAAAATATCACCCTGTAGATCTTCTATTGAAATTTCCAAGTCACGTGGTGAGAACTCTCGAATGTAATGTCTATGCCAAATTTCAGTTGAATATCTTGTGAAGTGTAGATACTATCAGAAAAAAACTTGAAAAAAATTCAAACTTCAACACTCTGTGTGTCAGTTGCAGGAACGTCCATTAAAATTTAAAGGTCCATTAAACTCTTAATCCTCCATATTACAAGGAACTAATGGAGGATTAAGGGTTTAATGGACCTTTAAATTTTAATGGATGTTCCTGCAACTGAGCATCTATCTCGAAAACGAAACGTTTGCGACCCCATGTTTATGGGACTTTTTTTTCTTAAACTCACTTAAGGAATCTCCCCTTTTCGTTTGTACGTTCAATTTAGGAACACCCTGTATAGTCCGTTCACGAAAGTTTGAGCGCATAGTAGGCGTTTGTTTATTTATCTGAAGTTGGCAGTATTTGCTGTCATAACGTAAAATAAAGTCAACGTTGCCGAATGTACCCGGCCTCGTCCGACGAGCTTGCGAGTTATCAGACAACTCTATGCAATATTGACAACATTGTGTATCAATCTGACAAGAAAATAGAGAACATAACCTAAAATTTTAATATACACAGTGGAATTTAACTCTGAGGTGAAACCTAAACATTTTAAATCCATTTTTATAGAATTATTGAGGATCATGCAGCGAAACGAACCAGAACGAAAGGATGCTATAGTGAAAGCTTTCAAAACTATCTATCTGGAAACAGATGCTGAGAATATGACGTAAGTATTTGGTAAATAAAATAATGACGTGCAAATATATGCGAATTTTGTTAGCAATTAGAAGTTTTAAAGAAATATTTTGTCTGTGCGTGGTAAATTGATACATTTCTGGTCGATATAACTCTCGAACGGAACGTGTTACGGCCCTGAAATTTCTCCGGTAGATTTGAGACAACTATATCTCTGTGTGCTTTCTTGAACAGTCGAAATCGGTTGATTGGTTCCGGAGTTACTATCACTTAAACTTTGTCTCATTGATTTTCTAATACTAGCGAAAGTACAGATCTGATATTTATCAAATTTGGTATTTAGAATTAAGAAAGATGGAAAAATGTATTTTTCCATCTGTCGGCAAGTTAATTCGAAAAATTTCGGAAACGGTAGGTTATAGAAGAAAGTGGTCAATGAGGCGTTTGTAGAGAATTGATTTTCCTATAAAATGAGGTATCAATCATTCTGATCGGATGAACAGAGACCGATTTATTTCCAACGAAAGGTGAAAAAATGTATTTTCTATCTACTGCCTAAGTTTTTTCGAAAACGGTAGGTTATAGAAAAAAGTGATCAATAGGGCGTTTGTAGAAAATCAATTTACCTATAAAATGAGGTATCAATCATCTTGATCAGAGGAACAGAGACCGATTTATTTTCGAAGAAAGATGAAAAAATGTATTTTTCCACCTGCTGCCAAGTTAACTCGATTCATTTTCAAAACGGTAGGTTGTAGAAGAAAGTGGTCAATAGGGCGTTTGTAGAGAATTAATTTACCTATAAAATGAGGTATCAATCATTCTGATCGGATGAACAGAGACCGATTTATTTTCATTAATAGATGAATAAATGTCATTTTTCATCTCCTCCCAAGTTTATTCAAAAATATTCCAAAACGGTAGGTTATAGAAAAAAGTGGTCAATAGGGCGTTTGTAGAGAATTGAATAACCTATAATATGAGGTATCAATCATTCTGATCGGATGAACAGAGACCGATTTATTTCCATTAGTAGGTGAAAAAATGTCATTTTCCATCTCCTCCCAAGTTTATTCGATATATTTTCAAAACGATAGGTTATGGAGAAAAGTGGTCAATAGGGCGTTTGTAGAGAATTGAATTATCTATAAAATGAGGTATCAATCATTCTGATCGGATGAACAGAGACCGATTTTTAAAAAAAAATGAAAAAATGTATTTTTCCACCAGCTGCAAAGTTAACTCGATTAATTTTCAAAACGGTAGGTTATAGAAGAAAGTGGTCAATAGGGCGTTTGTAGAGATTTAATTTACCTATAAAATGAGGTATCAATCATTTCGATCGGATGAACAGAGACCGATTTATTTTCATTAAAAGATGAAAAAATGTAATTTTCCATCTCCTCCCAAGTTTATTCGATATATTTTCAAAAACGGTAGGTTATGGAAAAAAGTAGTCAATAGGGCGTTTGTAGAGAATTAATTTACCTATAAAATGAGGTATCAATCATCCTGATCAGAGGAACAGATACCGATTCATTTTCAACAAAAGGTGAATTATGTATCAGTATTAGCATAGAAATAAACCAATATTTGAATGAATATTTCTTTTTTTTCAGGGAACATGCCAAAATAATTGTTAATAGATTGATCATCTTACTGAAGTATATTCCTTTGAGTAATTTAGAGGATCTCCAGAACATATTGGCCGAGTGGGCCAAGAAAGGCTTCATCGACAATGGAGTCATCGACATGTTATGGCAATTTTTCACTAACAAAGTTCCTACTTCAGATGAAGACAGAAGAGCTTCTTTAGAACTACTCAGGATGGCTTCTATAAAGAGAGTGTCCATTATCAAGAAGAACATCAAGTTGATATCAGCGATAGCTCTTGAAAGTAAGACTTTCGTTTATCTATACTAATATTATAAGCTACTTGACCGATTTCAATAATTCTTTCACCCTTAGAAAGCTACAATATCCCTGAGTAACATAGGCTATACTTTTCACCAGAGAAAATTAAGGAAACCTACTATAACTTCAATGATAAAAAATATGAGTACCAAAATCAGCTATTTTCAGGTGCGCTGCAAAAACCGTAAGACGTACATGGAAACAATGTACGACGGAAATGTACCTCTTCAAAAGTTCTACAAAAAAGTCCGCGATAGCATATATCTATCTTTCAAGGTTTACTCGGTATCACCTTTTTAAGGTATCCGAATGTTTCTCAAAATTAGGCATTATTTGGGAGTATTTTTTTATGAATACGCTATTGATCCTTATCCAAATAAAAACGTCGTTCATACCCAGTATTTAATTTAGAATGAAATTGCCTTTCACATCATTCAATTATGATGAATACATCAAAAGATATGGCAGGTTGAAGATGAAATCGCACCAAAATGCGTCTCCGAGGTAGGCACTAGGCGGGTAGGAGAAGGTACCGAAGTGTGAGGGATGTATGAATGTATTTTGGATTGCCTGATGCCCGTATGTTTATAATCACAAATCAGATCAACAGATGGCGCTGTAGTCGTTATTTAGGTTATTCATCTACTCTGCAACTAAACGGCTGGATCGAATTGAATGAATTTTTGTGTATACAGAACAACGTCTGTTGAGTCTGCTAGTTAAACAATATATAGGGTGTTTCAAATTGCGTGTTTTATTTCAAGATCAAATAAAACACATAATATGCATGAAAATTCTCAATAATTAAACCATTGAAAAATTAAATCAATTGTGTTTTGGTTTTGTTACAGAAAAAGAAGACAAAATACAGGAAGATATGTTGCTAGTTGGTACTGCCTGTAAAGCTTTATCTGTTGTGGGAAGAGAAAAAATAGATATGAACTCGAAGGAACCGGCTTTTAAGATTAACGCAGACGATGAAGTTTTCAAATCGATTGTGGAAATCATGTCTGCCAACTTTTTCAAGAAAGTACATTACTACAGCAATGCTGTGCCAAGTGTTATTACTTGTATTTACAAGGTAGGTTGAATATTTGTTGAATTTTAATCTCCTGAAGATTTATTTTAGTGGAATAAGTTTCAAACTACACGATATAATTTGATGAAAAGTATTGAGGACCTCTTAAATCACCGCACTCAAATTTCAATTAGCTTGTTCAGTTTACCAGGGGCGAACTGGGTTGTACTTTTTAATGCTTACATTTTTAACACCCTCTATGATAAGGTGATAAAAAAACAAATTTGGATACCTTGAACATTAAGCTGAAGAAAAGGTACTCTTGTTCAGTGTCGATAAAATGAACCGTTTTCGAAAAAAAATAATGAAAGAAGTAATTGAAATTTTTCACTAAAATGAATTACCAGTGGCGTCATTTAGGAGGTCGTATCTTCGTAGGGAGGGCCGCTAGGAAAAAAAATTATGGGAACTTGTCATCTTATTTTTTTATGTTCTATCTGAATCCGAGAGATTTCCCACATTTTGCTGGACACTCTGTATTCTAAAGTCCATATTTTCTAACCAATATTGTTCAGAAGGCCTAAATGACACCAAAATCTGATCGATATTTGCTGCTCCCCAAATTTCAAATCTTAAATTCATCAACATTAAATCGCATATTAACATTCCTCAGGTATGTTCCAAACCAGAGACAGTGTGCGAGAATCTCCTGAAGAACATAATCGCAACAATAATAAACAGGAACGAAAAACAGTTGGGTGAATTTCAATTGGTCAGACTTTGTCAAATATTGGGATGCATAGCTGTCAGTCATCTCGATTACATGGATAACACCCTGTATAAGGAGTTGAAGAGGAGGAATAACATTAGGGAACAGAAGGAGAGCACTAAAAAAAGCGATAAGAAAAAATCCAAAAGTGTTACTAAGGTTAACGATTCTGTGTTAAATCAGACCAATGTAAGTATCTTTGTTAAAGATCGAGAGAGAGAGAGAGAGAGAGATAAGAAGCCGAGAAATTCCGATTAGAACTTAAGAAAAATTGAAAATTTTCACTTCCAATGTTATGAATCGAATTATTTCCGAAACTGTAGATCATATGAGAATTATTTTAAGGAGATTTTGTAGGCCTATCTGTGACAAATAAAACGAGGTATAAATGGTCCTAAACTAACATCGATAAGCCGAGTAATTTCGATTAGAACTTACGAAAAATAACAAATTTTTACTTCCAATGTCATGAATCGAATTATTTCTGAAACTGTTGATCATATAAGAATCATTTTGTGAAAGTTTTGTAGGCTCATCTGTGAAGAATGAAACGAGGTATTACTGTCCTAAACAGACATCGATAACCGAGTTATTCCGATTAGAACATGTTTCACATACAATGTTATGAATCGAATTATTTCTGAAACTGTTGATCATATGAGAATTATTTCAGGAAAGTTTTGTAGGCTTATTTGTGACGAATAAAACGAGGTATTAATGGTCCTAAACGGACATCGATAAGCCGAGTAATTCCGATTAGAACTTAGGAAAAATTGAAAATTTTCACGTCCAATGTTATGAATCGAATTATTTCTGAAACTGTTGATCATATAAGAATTATTTTGAGAAGGTTTTGTAGGCTTATCTGTGACGAATAAAACGAGGTATTAATGGTCCTAAACGGACATCGATAAGCCGAGTAATTCCGATTAGAACTTAGGAAAAATTGAAAATTTTCACGTCCAATGATATGAAACGAATTTCTTCGTCTGTTAGTTATTCAAAGTGTGTTTAAAGTGTACATTATGAACCTCAAGGGGGCGCATTCACTCGAAATAATGACACTGGATACTATTTTTTTTAGCCTCATGAAGAATCTACCCTTGAGGGAGCTCAGGCGGAAGATTCGGACGCCGAATTTATACTGAGCGTTTTGGAAAACGACACAGTTAACGGTTCAGGTTTGCTAGGAAAGCTCTCTTTCATCATCAAAAATATTTGCCAGAGACCAGATTTGTACACCAATTCTGTTACGCAGGGTGCTGCAGTTATAGCTTTGATCAGGTAAATGTAATAAGGTATATACAAGGTGTTCCAATAGGACTTTACATACTGCTATCAAATATATGTGTAGTAAAGGGTTTTCCAATAAGAGGTGTTATTTTGATATTCAAAGAAAAACGCCATTTTTCAATATAAATGATAGGATGTTTATTTCGTTATAAAGGAGAAGCTATGCCGTTAATAGTGGAAAATAACATCAGGCAAATGACCACCACGACCACGCTTACAGGACCATATCCTTTTATGAAATTTTCCATAACCAAATTGCAAAGTGGCTGCCCTATGTCCTCCATAGCCACACTAATTCCATCTTGGAGGTCTTGAATCGACGCTGGGCTATTGGCGTAGACCTTCTTTTTTGTGTGGCCCCGAAGGAGAAAGTCGCAAGGTGTTAATTCACAAGATCTGGGTGGCCAATTGTGATCACCTCTTCGAGAGATAACGCGGTCCGGAAACTTTTCCCGCAAAAGATCAATGGTTCGTTGCTTGTGTGGCACGTAGCGCGTTTGTTGGAAGTAAACGTTGTCCATCAATACTATCCAATTTTGGCCATAAAAAAATCATTAATCATCTCTCGACAGCTCAATCCATTCACCTTAACTTCTGCTCCCTATCAAATAGTCACACGTTGAGGATAGAGAGGCTTTTCAATAATAACTCTTGGGTTTCCGAGCCCCAGATGCGACAATTTTGCTTGTTGACGAAGCCACCGAGGTAGAAATGGGCCTCATCACTGAAGATGATTTTTTAATGGAATTCCGGATCATTTTCATGCGTTTCAACGACCGAACCAGCAAAGACACTACGTTGTTGATGATCGGCAGGATTGGTTTCTTGTGTTAACTGAACTTTATAAGCTTTAAGACCCAAATCTTTATGCAAAATACGGTGTAATGACGTTTGTGGAATGCCTAATTCCAAAGAACGACGAGGAATGGACAAACCTGGATTTCTTCAACACTTTCGGCTACAGCAGCAATATTCTCGGCTGTTCTTGAGCGACGTGCACGGGTTTTATTCTTCACATCACTAACTTGTCCCAACAGCTCGAATTTTTCCACCAATTTCTTTATTGCGGTCCGACAAGGTGCTTCACGACGACCCAAAAATGTTCGTAGTGAATTTTAATAATTTCAATGCGTTCTTGAAGCGTGTATCGTTCCATTTTTATTAATGGCGTAGTTTCTACTTGTCAAATGTCAAAAAATGACAGCTTCAAACGTGACATCTACCGAAATAGCGGGCTATTCAAAATGACACCTCCTATTGGAAAACCCTGTATATGGTAGGAGTATGTAAAGTTCCCTGTTGGACACTCTCTGTATAGTTCAATATGCTTTTGATTGCATTGAGTTTTTCTGAGTTGTCCTATGCTTTTCTTAATTACCAAAATTTTCTTACAGATTTATGTTAGTCTCAAGTAGATTTTGCGAGGAAAACATGCAACTCTTGTTTACAATTTTCGAAAAAACAACACATGCAGATATGAAATGTACAATTTTATACCACTGTTCGGACTTACTAACAAGATTTCCAAATATCGTGGAACCATGGACACCAAGAATTTACCAGAGGTAACAAAAACAAACTTTACGATATTTATTCGAAGTTTAATAATGCTTTTATTTTAACACAGCTTGATGGATCCTTCACCGGATATAAGAAGGGCCACATTCTTCACCTTGTCAAATCTGATACTGAGGGATATGATAAGGATTCAAGGGCACATCTCGACGATGGCCCAATGCATTATAGATCAAGACGTCGAACTGAACAAGATGAGTAGAACTTTCTTCGTTCAGTTATCGCACAAGGAAAATAATCTTTACAATGTCTTGCCCGATATTTTCTCCCACCTTGTGGAAACTTCGGAGACTGAGGACTTGAGGGTTATTATGAAGTAAGTGTTTATAATGATAGTTGATAGTTACAGTTCACTGCGACCTCAAGGTCTTTTGTGCCCCCTTACAGAGCTGTTCTGACCACACCCTTCACAACTAGCCTTCCAGTTTCAGAGATCTGATGTAATTCAGTATCTGTGAAGGCTTCAACGAGGCTAGTTCCTCACTCTCACAGTTTTCTCGCCCATGGCATTCTTTCTTTAGGCTCGCAATGGCAAAGCATTACGTAACTAGGTGAATAGGGGTTTCTTCCTCCTCCCCACAGAACCTACACTCGTCAGTCTCCAACAATCCCATCCTCAACAGGTGTCTCCTGAAGCGACAGTGTCCTGTAAGAAAGCCAGTGAGGAGGTGTAATTGTTTCTTACCAAGATCCAGATATCTTTTGGATCTTGCTGTTTCAAAGTTCCGGAGGAACTTAGTGAATGATCCATCCCTGGGAGATTCCGCCAGAGTTTTTCCCTCTTGGCTTTCTCCTTCTCCAGAAACTCCTTATAGGTACATTAACCTACACCACAGAAGGGTTCTGGGTCAATGAGTGACATTCGTGCGCCCTTTTGCAAGTGTATTGGCCTCTTCGTTTCCTTTAATTCCCGAATGGCCGGGAACCCAGATTAAAAAGACCTTACTTTCTCTTGCCCCCTCATTGAGTTTGTTTCGGCACTCCCAGATCATCTTTGAGTCGATGGCGTAGGAGCTCAGTGCTTCAATAGCAGCTTGACTATCTGAGTGTACGGCTATATCACACTTCTGATAGTTTTTTTCTAGATTTTTATCTAGACATCTTTCAATAGTTAAGATTTCCTCTTGAAAGACGTTCATACAGGAGCCTGGCGACAGTGTACACTTGGTACTTGGCCCGTATATCCCAGTGCCAGCTCCTGTAGAGGTTTTGGAACCATCTGTATACCATTTTACTGTATTTTCTTCGAGGTTATAGTCGGTGTATTACCGTTCCCATTCCTCTATTTTACTTAGCAATGTCCTGAAGTTTATAATGATGAAATCATTTGGTAAAAATTTGTGTTGCGGTAATTCTTTGATTGGAGAGAAATTTAGTGGACTGTATTAATCAAAAATCATAGGTGTTGTAAAAAAAATAAGAGAAATATAGAATAGTGGAAAATAGAATAAAGAAAAGTAGCGGTAGCGATAAGAAACAGTCGGAGGTTGTTCTTAGACTCTGACATATTGTTCAACTTTGTTGAGTTGCGCAGGCCACAGCACATATCAGTTCCAGGTAACTGAGAATATACAGGCTGTCAAGTGCATATACTAATAAATGAATTTAAATTGAAAACTATTGAATAAATAAACAAAAATAGATATTACCACAACAATTTGAATATTGGGATCAGCAGATATCGATTGGATTTTGGTGTTATTATATTCATTTAGCCTTCTGAAACAACATAAGTGAAACCAACAGTGTCTTAGTTTAGAAAACATGAGACTCCACAGTTCCAAAAATGTTCTTCACGTAATTTTTTCCACTATTGATGTTGTTAGAAAGGCCTGATTGAATACAGCGACACCAAAATCTGGTCGATATCTACTGGACCCCAACATTCAAATATTAACCAATCATCATTGAATTATAATGATAATTGACCACAAAATGAACTTCAAATGCACGTAAATTCAACAAAACAAACAACCATCAATAGAGCTAGGCACTTCAAAACATTGACATACAGAGATGAAGGTATTGGGACAGAAACAGCTAGCAAAATCTACAAGACGATTTGCAGACCTCTCCTTGAATATGGACACCAAATCCTTGTTCAGTGTAACAAGTACCAGAACGCACTAGTCTACGAAAGATCACCAAAATGAGACATCCAACAATCCACTTCATAATCTGTCTAATGAGTATCTTAATGAGAAAGCTAAAATAGAACCAATAAGTAATAGAATACAGAGATTGAACAAGAAATTTATCTGTCAGCAACACATCTTAATACAATAGAACCACTTATACACAACATATCTCATCCTGAAAGAACTAAGAGGAAATTAACCGGAAAACCAATTGTTCAATATATGCTTAGTCTTATTTAACAACGCTCCAAACTGAAATTCTGGCCATAGAAAGATGCGCCCAAGTCTGTCTGTCCAGACAGTACAAGGGAGCCAGAATTTGTATTGCCTCTGATAGTCAGATGGCACTGAGGCAGCTTATGGCCGTTGATTGTAGATCAAGGAACATTTGGAGCTGCAAACAGTCCCTCAAATACTGGCGGAGTACAACAAGCTAGTTTTAGCTGGGTACCTGCCCACCAGAACATTGAGGGAAATGAGAGAGTTGATGCCCTTGCAAAAAGAGGAGCAAACACACCCTTCACCGGACCCGTGCCCTCCTGTTGGGTATCACCTACACTGATTAGGGCAGAGGTCGGTGTTTGGGAGAAAAGGAGAAACACTCTTACTGGATAAACACATCCGGTCAAAGACAAGCAAAGAGACTAATCGAACCTTCCAAAGAGAAGGCTCAACAAGCTCTATCGTTGTCAAAAAACGAGTTAAGGCTGCTAATCGGCCTTCTCACAGGGCATTGTCCCGTGAGATATCACTCCGACATTTGTAGGTTATGTGAATCGGCCACTGAAACCACCGAGCACATACTATGCCAATGCACTGCGCTGGCGCAAACCAGACTTACTCTACTAGGTGGCGCGTTATTAACGCCAGCCGACATAAGAGCGAAGTCTCCTAAGGAAGTAACCAGCTTTGCTAAGGAGGTTAGATTCCTGGGAAAAACGTAGTTTTAGCATGGTAACGCACAAAAGACCTTATTGGTCGCAGTGCAGAAGGGTAATCAACGTGCCGATCGACCACTATCTAATCTAATCTAGTCTTATTTAATATTCTTTTATTTCAATGTATGACAGACTCTTATTTCAACACCACTTTTAACTGTAAATATGAATTGTACATGGACAGGACCTTGGTCGTTAGCCCTTTGATGGTTCAATAAAGTTATTTTCTCTCTCTCTTTCTCTCTCTCTCTATCTCTCTCTCTCGTTAAATTATAATGACAGCCGTTCATTCACAACTAAATCTTTTCAAGGTTCATGTTCGATCTAATGGACAAGAAGAAGTACATGGACAAACTAGTGGAAAGATTCTGCTGTAAGTTCCAACTCACGGAAAATCTGAACGTTCACCGAAATATCATGTACTGCTTGACTCTGGTCACTTACAACGAGAAGGCACTGAAGAAGTTACAGGAGAGCTTCCCCCTTTACAAGCATCTAGTGCACGACGACGAGATATACATGGACATAAAACAGATCCTAAACAACTGCAACAAACAGCAAATCGGCAAAACGGATTTGAAGGTACGTTTATCCACTAATTTATTTATTTATTTGATGTCAACTATACCAAAGATCCTTTTCACAAAATTATCCAAAAAAAGGAAAATTTTTGTACTAACTATTTGCTAACACAAATATACAGCAATGTGAAATGAAAAACAATTCCATGCAAACATGAGAACAAAAAAATTCAGCATCAGAAAAATGGATTATCATCACTACATAGTATAAAACAAAGTCGCTTTCTCTGTCCCTATGTCCCTTTGTATGCCTAAATCTTTGAAACTACTCAACACGGATTTTGATGCGTTTTTTTTCAATAGATAGAGTGATTCAAGAGGAAGGTTTATATGTATAATAACATCCATTAAATAGTGGAGAAGTACTGTTGTTTTTGAGGTTTCTAATGTGATGTCGTAAATAATTTCATCTTTTCCGCTTACATTGCAAACGCAGGCTGAACCCTACGAGTTTTATCAAAATAATGTACTAAGTATTGTACACATTGAAAAGGTCTACAGAAAAGTCCGTGATGGTATATGTCTATCTCTTATGGATAACCCACAATAACTTTTTTTTGTCATTTACTTTTACGACAAATAATGACTATGACTAATTTTCGAAGCGATTTTAACCAATACATCATTAATCCTTTACCAATTAAATACCTTGAATACTTGTTCATTTAATATAGATCTATATGGCCCTTTACACCGTATGATTTAAGTGAATATTTTCGAAGATATTACAGATTTAAAAATTGCGGGACGTAGCGTGCGAAGCCGGGGCGGGTCGCTAGTTATAAATATCGATTAACAATCGATCTTAGCCCCTTCTTAAATATTCTCAACGTCTGTATAACGAATTTCTCTGTATAACGAATTTCGTACAAGACATTGCACCTTGAATCCAAATTCCATGTTAAAAACACCCTCTAAAACGAAGTCAATTCTCTCTATAACGAAATATTCAAAGAACATCACTATTTGAATGGGTATTTGTAAGAAGGTGTAAGGGTGGGTTTTTTCCAAAATTTTCCGGACGTACGTAATAAATCCCGACCTTAAACTAAATCATTACGGCGGGCAGAGAGATCCTTCTGAAACAGTTTTAAATACACCCCTGGCTGTTTGGTTTCAATCTAACCATTACGCTAGTGTGAAAGTTGTGCAAAAATGTCGAAAAGGTGGCGCTTAAGTTTGAATGATAAACTTAAATTTATCAGTGAAGTCGACCGCGACATTGCCGACTATAGAAACAAATTTTCTGTATAACGAAATTTCTTTATAACGATTTTTTTGCGGATTTAGCGCTTTCGTTAAAGGAAGATCCACTGTATTTAATTTTATTGTTAAAAAATAGGTTTAATTCAAGTCTATCCACGCTTTTTTCAATTCACTGCTTTAAAAAATATTAAATTTTTAATATCAATTTACAGCCTATAATAACGGAGATTGAACAAACGATAGAGAGTGTCTTCGAAATAATGGAAGGAGATCAGAGGCCCCCTCAACGTCCGGTGATTAAGAAAAATATGAAGAAAAAACCAGCACCTAAGAAGGGAGGTAACACCACAAGAAGGGCCAAAAGGAAAAAGGAGAGTAGTGACGAAGAAGACAGTGATTGAAATGCTTTATGTACGATTGTTAAGAGGAATTTTTATATCAACATATTCTGTTTCAAGATTATGGAATAATTATTTTCTATAAAAAATGGTTTGAAGTTTTTCTGTTCTACTGATATTTTTCTAGTCGAGAACAAAGAAAAGTTGCAGTCGCTCTCAAATGCAACTCGAAAATGAAAAATGCAAAATCTATAAACTGAAATAATTTGAAAAGTATGGGAGACTTTATTGTGTTTGGTATGTTTTTATAGGTTTTCGAGGTAGCCGAATCAGAAAAAAATACTTTCGAATCGATATCTGCAAGCGTTTAGAATTTCACCGTTCAAATGGCATTTTTTCAAAAACTCAATTTTTCAAACTTTCATAATTTCCGTTTGAAGAGCCGGAATCAAATATGAATTGCATATTCTTTTTCAGTATGTAGTCCGCTTTAATATAAGCACATAAAATGACCATCTAAAATTTTGAAATTTTGGACGAAAAATGCCTAAGGGGTTGACCCCCCCTAAAACGCTATATTTCAGCATTTTGCAAAAATTCTATGGGATCTACAGAAACGATTGTTACTGATAATTGTTAAGCTCTGTCTAATGAATCGATTGACGTTGAAAATTCATCGATCCGAAGCAAACTGCATTATGCAGGCGCTCTCGAACGCAACTCGAAAATGAAAAATGCAAAATCTATAAACTGAAATAATTTGAAAAGTATGGGAGACTTTATTGTGTTTGGTATGTTTTTATAGGTTTTCGAGGTAATTCTAAACGCTGCAGATATCGATTCAAAAGTATTTTCTGGTTCAGCGAACCAGAAAAAATACTTTTGAATCGATATCTGCAAGCGTTTAGAATTTCACCGTTTAAATGGCATTTTTTCGAAAACCCAATATTTAAAACTTTCATAATTTCCGTTTGAAGAGCCGGAATCAAATATGAATTGCATATTCTTTTTCAGTATGTAGTCCTCTTCAATATAAGCACATAAAATGACCATCTAAAATTTTGAAATTTTGGACGAAAAATGCCTAAGGGGTTGACCCCCCCTAAAACGCTATATTTCAGCATTTTGCAAAAATTCTGTGGGATCCACAGTAACGATTGTTACTGATAATTGTTAAGCTCTGTCTAATGAATCGATTAACGTTGAAAATTTATCGATCCGAAGCGAACTGCATTACGCAGGCGCTCTCGAACGCAACTCGAAAATGAAAAATGCAAAATCTATAAACTGAAATAATTTGAAAAGTATGGGAGACTTTATTGTGTTTGGTATGTTTTTATAGGTTTTCGAGGTAGCTGAATCAGAAAAAAATACTTTCGAATCGATATCTGCCAGCGTTTAGAATTTCACCGTTCAAATGGCATTTTTTCAAAAACTCAATATTTCAAACTTTCATAATTTCCGTTTGAACAGCCGGAATTAAAAATGAATTGCATATTCTTTTTCAGTATGTAGTCCCCTTCAGTATGAGCACATAAAATGACCATCTAAAATTTTGAAATTTTGGACGAAAAATACCTAAGGTGTTGACCCCCCCTAAAACGCTATATTTCAGCATTTTGCAAAAATTCTATGGTATCTACAGAAACGATTGTTACTGATAATTGTTGAGCTCGATCTAATGAATCGATTAACATTGAAAATTAATCGATCAGAAGCAAACTGCATTACGCAGACACTCTTGAACGCAACTCGAAAATGAAAAATGCAAAATCTATAAACTGAATTTATTTTGAAAGTATGGCGAACTTCATCGAACTTGGTATGTTTTTATAGGTTTTCGAGGTAGCTTAATCAGAAAAAAATACTTTCGAATCGATATCTGCAAGCGTTTAGAATTTCACCGCTCAAATGGCATTTTTTCAAAAACTCAATATTTCAAACTTTCATAATTTCCGTTTGAAGAGCCGGAATCAAATATGAATTGCATATTCTTTTTCAGTATGTAGTCCCCTTCAATATAAGCACATAAAATGACCATCTAAAATTTTGAAATTTTGGACGAAAAATGCCTAAGGGGTTGACCCCCCCTAAAACGCTATATTTCAGCATTTTGCAAAAATTCTATGGTATCTACAGAAACGATTGTCACTGATAATTGTTGAGCTCGATCTAATGAATCGATTAACATTGAAAATTAATCGATCAGAAGCAAACTGCATTACGCAGACACTCTTGAACGCAACTCGAAAATGAAAAATGCAAAATCTATGAACTGAATTTATTTTGAAAGTATGGCGAACTTCATCGAATTTGGTATGTTTTTATATGTTTTCGAGGTAGCTCAATCAGAAAAAAATACTTTCGAATCGATATCTGCAAGCGTTTAGAATTTCACCGCTCAAATGGCATTTTTTCAAAAACTCAATATTTCAAACTTTCATAATTTCCGTTTGAAGAGCCGGAATCAAATATGAATTGCATATTCTTTTTCAGTATGTAGTCCCCTTCAATATAAGCACATAAAATGACCATCTAAAATTTTGAAATTTTGGACGAAAAATGCCTAAGGGGTTGACTCCCCCCTAAAACGCTATATTTCAGCATTTTGCGAAAATTCTGTGTGATCTACAGAAACGGTTATTACTGATAATTGTTAAGCTCGATCTAATGAACCGATTGACGTTGAAAATTAATCAATCCGAAGCAAACTGCATTATGCAGGCGCTCCCGAACGCAACTCAAAAATGAAAAATGCAAAATCTATAAACTGAATTTATTGTGAAAGTATGGCAAACTTCATCGAACTTGGTATGTTTTTATAGGTTTTCGAGGTAGCTGAATCAGAAAAAAATACTTTCGAATCGATATCTGCAAGCGTTTAGAATTTCACCGTTCAAATGGCATTTTTTCCACAACTCGATATTTCAAACTCGCGCACAGTTGCTCCCACCATTTACCCGAACGCAGTCACATACTTTTTTATTATTAAGAAAATGTGGTTGGTACGGCCTTTTGTCAATTATTAAATAATTTGAACTTCCAAAGGGCAACAGCAAGAATGCTAAAAAGTGGACTGTAATAATTAATGAACTCCCTATGTTTAAACAATGCTATAAGTTTGGTGGAGTTCAAGCTAATTCCAATTGTGTTAATGCCTTAGACAAAGGTCCTTTGTCTAAGGTTAATGCCTAATTCACCTTCGATTAAAGGGATTAAATTAGGAAGAATAAAGATGAATTTTTACCTGAACAGCACTCCCACTGTATACTCGGGATGAAGATGGTAATCCAGACCTTCCGTGGGCAGCGGGTTGAACTATAACTTTGATGCACTAAACACCAATGTGCACAGTAATCACTACGGTTTTACTACGACGCGGAAATTTCAGCGTACAAAAAACTAAAGGCTAAGCGCGAAATTCTATAACGTTCTCTAAGCGCCGTCGAATTCGAACTGAACTGCCGAGAGAATAAAAGGTAAAAACATGTGGTGTCATAATATTACATCACATGTTTTTACCTTTTATCCTCACATATTATGGGAAATGAACTGACATAAAACGGTAAACAAATACATACCATTGGGGAAACTACGAAAACGTCCCAACAGTGGTTTTATACAGATTTGCAAATTCACATCTGAAACATACGATATACAATGCATCAGACAGAGAATTCTTCCGTCCAGTTGCAGAAATGAATAGTCGAGACAATCACGTGTTGTAACACACTGAATTCCGTTGTCTTATTGCAATATTCTAGTCTTGTCTCTCTCTTATCGTTGGGAGGAGCGTAATTCATTCAGTATGGTAGGCAACAGTAAATACTTGAATCGAGCATTATGGGCAGCCTGACAATTAGATAATTCTATACGTGTACTGCAGGTTCCCTACCATAGAGAGAGACAAGACTAGATTATTGCAATAAGACAACGGAATTCATTCAGTTACAGCACTTGATTATCTCGACTGTTCATCTGTGCAACTGCAGGGAAGAATTCTCTGTCTGATGCATTGTATATCGTATGTTTTCGATGTGAATTTCCAAATCTTTATATCATTCCCACCGTTTAGCTGCACACAGTTACAATTGTCCTAGAGACTTGAGATTTTTGAGGTGAGTTCGCCTTTTTTTGAAACACTGTATACCTGAAAGTATTGAATGTTAGTACAGAAAAACAACTCATTTGACCAACTATGATTTTTATTTTAAACAATACCATACTCAGTTTTAAAATCCAGGGAAGAATTAAAAAATCTTCTGGTTCTAAAATTAAAAAGAGTACATAATATATATTTCCTATATCACTCCACAAAATTATTTTGACTAAGTTAGGCACTTTCCCATTAATTTTCATTCATCTATTCAGTTTTCCACGTCAGATATTTCCAATTTCTTGAAATATCCCAAGATTTTCCGAATATCACTACAGCAGATGAACTTACAAATGGTTTTGATATTTTTTTCAAACGATAAAGTATTTCAGAACTGTTATTTCAAATTTCTTTCCCTCAGAAACATTTCAAGATAAATGGAGGAGATCCTCTAAAAAATCATATATCGATACTATTTACATAAAAAGAAAACTTTCTCAACGTCTAAGACAAATAGCATTTTCAAAATTATATCCAAATTATCGCGTAAATAATTTTAAATGACTCAACCAAATATGCGATAAAAGCACTTAAATCTTTTTTACGATACCTATAAATCGGTATCAAAACAATAAACAATTAAAGGTGAGAGATAAGAAATTATAGCTGAACACAACAACGAATAATGTGTTTTATCAACACATTCACAAAGAACTTAAAAATCAACAATGGCTTATTAATTCAGAAAAATTAATATATAAAAATGAACATTATCACTTTAATTTGAGTTTTCAAGTTTTATTTGGTTTTATAGAATTACGAGAAAATATGATTACTCAAGACAAATGTACAAATATATACAGCAAAACATAATAATTAAATATTGTTTTTTTTTAATATTTTACAATAGTATAACATTCTCTGGGGTGTTGGGAATGCAAACATGGATTCAACATAACTTCATGATATTTTTGTATTTACCGTTAAACCATTAATTTTTCCGTTACTTCAATTTCTACGTTAAATAACCAAAATGTGTGCTTGATTGATATTCCCAAAAAACGTGAATAATGTTATAATTTCAGTCTTTTATTATATTCCATAATTTTTCAGGATCTTTCCTATATACATCGACAATTTGATTGTTGTAAGATATACATATATACGTGTATAAATTTTGTTTACTCGATAAAGTTCTTGTTTTTATAGACCTATTTTGATTAATTTAAGGAAAGTCCTATGTTTATTGAGTGAATGTATACAGAGATATTCAAGAGACTACTGGAAAATCAATCAAACACAAAAAAAGGATGATATCGTCGTTTTAAGGCTTCCGGAGTGAAGAACAAGTGTTAAGGCATAGTTTTGGTCAGACGATGCTTTGAAATTAATATATTAAAAATGATAACAATTATAAACGTTTTGACTTCACTCTGTCGTTTCAAATTTCAACCAAAAGGGTTGAAAAAAATTGTTTAAACTTTCTTGATCGTATACTACACGAAAATTCAAAGGGGATAGAAAAAAAATATTCTAGACTTCAGTTTTTTAATAAAATATCCTATGAGGTTAGGTTAGGTTATCAGTTTCATCCCAACGTAACATAAATGAAAGACAATTGGTAAAACTTACCATATTGGTGCAGAGGCTTTCAATCAATGAAATTATATTAAAATAACAAGTTTTTGTTAATTCCTCTGTCTTAAACAGTCATTTTTGATTTAGGAACAGGATCCAATTGCTTTCTTTGTAATAAATAATGAATATACAAATAATTCAGGTAAAATAAATAAATTTTCATATTATAATCATTTTCAACATTTGCTCGGTGGTCGATAGTTTTGGATTTTCTAGTCGATAAGATTCAAGAGTGTCTTCAGAATTTACTTGAGAATATTTCTGTGAAAAATGTCAGTTTTATGGCACTATGCGGTAAATTTTTCACATATAAATGAGCAAAATTCAATTCAATTTAAACTGAGAAATAAATCTTCCTAAAATAACTTAAATGTTCTTCAAGAAGGTGAAAAATAGAATAAACTGTGGTAGAAAAAAGATATTTCTTTTGAAGAATATTATTTTAAAAATACGAGAAAACTGCTAATATTTTAATTTTGGAATGTTATTCTTTCTTTTTGCAAGTATCAACAATACATATCTTGTCAAACAAGACTTATTTAATATCTAAATAAAATCACAATTGGTTTTTACCATATTTCGAAGTGTTGAGAAAAAATTAGTGCAACTTATGGTAAATATAACCTTCCAGCTTGAATCTAAACTCAGAATTTTACCCAAGATGGTAAAATATCCCTTGTGGTTGAGAAATTGATGATTATTTGAATTTTGGTGTCTTATAGATATTGATCAGAGTAAGTATTCACCGTTACCCCTTCAAGTCAATTTTCCCATTAAAAAAAACTGAAATACTGCACGTTTTTAGTTAATAAATCGACTTTGAACATTCAAATAAAGGTTTGGTGCGTTTTATTCCATTTAAATTCAAAAATTAACGCTAAAACATCGAAATTTCAGAGTTACCATAACCCCAAATTCTATCTCACAAGGTAAGTTTGGCAACACCGCATATTCATTCCGCAAATGACAGAGGGACGAAAGAGTGGATGTCGAGATTGGCCGAACGAATATGCGGTGGTGCCAAACTTACCTTCAAGATCGGCGCGCTTTTTCTCGAATTTGAGGTTTTGTGGTGGTACTATGTAGAATTTCGATAACTTTACATTACTTAATGAATATATCTGAAATTAAAGTCGCTGTATTCAATTAGGGCTTCAAACAACATTAGTGAAATCATTAGGTGGCGGTCTGTCTTAGTTTAGAAATATCGGCTACCAAAGTTCCAAAAATGTTCCATCTTTTTCCACCATAAAAACACCAAATTACTGCTTCAATTTAGTCTATAAATCACATTTGAACATTCACATAACTATTTGATTAGTTTCATTTTAGAAATATTCCATAATTAATGCAAAAATATCAAAAATATAGAGGTCCCACATAATCATAAATTCGAGGGAAATCCCACCGTTCTTCATGGTAAGTTTGGCACCACTGCTCCGTCCTTCGGCGAGTGACATATCAAATGATATGTCACTCGCGAAAGAATCTGCGGCGGTGCCAAATCTACCATGAAGTACGGCAGACTTTCCCTCGAATTCGTAATTATGTGGTACCTCTAGAATTTCGATATTTTTGCATTAATTATGGAATATGTCTAAAATGAAACTAATCAAATAGTTATGTGAATGTTCAAAGGTGATTTATAGACTAAATTGAAGCAGTAATTTGGTGTTTTTATGGTGGAAAAAATGACGTGAAGATGGAACATTTTTGGAACTTTGGGGCCCCATATTTTCTAAACTAAGACAGACCGCCACCTGTTGGTTTCACTAATGTTGTTCAGAACGCTTTAATGAATACAATGACATCAAAATCTGACTGCTGGACCCCAAAATTCAAATATTTACCAAATATATAACATTTTTGGAACTTCAGAAGATAGATTGCCTCTGCATTGATTGACTAATATCATTCCGGGGCCCCCAAAGTCCATATAATTACCCCAAAATATATTTTAAAATTTTGAGTACTTTTCTTGAAGTAACAAACATGTTTTATAGAACATTTCCAAGCTGGCTCTGGTTTAAATCGACAAAAATCAAACACAACACTCGAAGAAGAGAAACAAGACTAAGAAATATCCAAGAACCACCGACCACCTACACTCAAAATCAACCAGAAAAAAGGAGACAAACAACATCATCTCAAACATTTCGCATAACCGAAACTTGGCAATTATCAAAGCGATCGACAATCACGATCACCCCAAATTCGGTACAAGATCAATAATATAAAAAAAAGAGAAAAGAGAAAACGATTAATAGAAACCGATCAATAATATTTAATATTTCTGTAAATTGGAGACTAGGTTCAATCTATGACAACATACGGCAGAATTCTCAAAGTCTCACCGTTGTAAGAAGGTCTTTCGATGCACTCGTGCCACTCGGCGAACCCCCGAAACTCACTATCACTTGTCCGTTTGTCATCGTCATCGGGAGGAGGCTGGCCCCCTCCTTCTGAAATGCTGTACTTTTTGAAGTTTTCTTTGGGCAGATCGCCCTTCAATTTGCATTCGCTATATACATTAGGCACTACGTTAACAAAAAGACCTCTCTCGTCTCTTTCTATAACCTCGTCGTTGGGCACCGTTAACAGGTTACCGTTGACGTTTGGCAGAAACGAGTCGGTCAGTTGTTGAACCCGATAATCGTCCACTTCTTCTAAATTATATTTGTCTTTGTAAAATGTCTTTGCTGCGCACGAACCGTCTTCGACGAATTGGAAGCGACAGGGGGGCTCCAATTCTGTCTCTGATGGTTCTTCTTCGATGGAGAAGTCTGTTTTGTTCTCCTTCAGGATGCAGGTACAGCTGGGCTCGACCTCTTCTTCTTCCAAGACGGCCATGTCGACTGGGGGTAACTGGGCCAGTATTTCGTCGATCGTGAGAGGCGGGGGGCCCTCGGGTTGTGGAGGTTCCTCCTTGGCAGGTTCCGGGTCCTCCTGGAAGATGCACAAGATAATTAATGGAAAGGTACGTATAGTCCGGTCGCGAAAGTTTGAGCGCGTAGTAGGCGTTTGTTTATTTATCGAAGTTGGCAGTATTTGCTGTCATAACGTAAAACAAAGTCAACGTTGCGGAATGTACCCGGCCTCGTCCGACGAGCTTGCGAGTTATCAGAGAACTCTATGCAATATTGACAACATTGCGTATCAATCTGACAAGAAAAAACACCATAACCTAAAATTTTAATATATGCCAAATTGTCATGGCCAACTGACGGCTCAAACTTTCGTGAACAGACTATATAGTCCATTCACGAAAGGTTGAGAGCATAGTAGGCGTTTCTTTATTCATCTGAAGTTGGCAATATTTACTGTCATAAAGTAAAATAAAGTCAACGTTGCCGAATGTACTCGGCCTCGTCCGACGAGCTTGCAAGTTATCATAGAACTCTATGCAATATTGATAAGATTGCGTATCAATCTGACAAGAAAATAAAGAACATAACCTAAAATTTAAATACACAGTGGAATATGCCAAATTTCCATGGCCAACCGACGGCTCAACCTTTCGTGAACGGAGTATACTTATATGCTGACCTTGAACCGGTTTTCGATGTGTGTCTACTAGATGGCGCTATCGGGTTATGATAACAAATTTCACTTGAATCGGTTATTCTGTTATGGAAATATAGAGATTCTTCTTTTTAACATTTCGATTGAATTTTCTATGGTTCTGTTGACACTATGGCCACAAAATTTTTCATGAAAATTCAGTATAAGTGAAAAGTTTCCGGACCGTGTTATCTATCGAAGAGGTGATCACAATTAGCCACCGAGATCTTGTGATTTAACACCTTGCGACTTCTTTTTAGGGGCCACGTGAAAGAGAAGGTCTATGCCAATAGCCCAGCGTCGATTCAAGACCTCAAAGATGAAAATCGTGAGGCTATCGAGGACGAAGGGCAGCCATTTTGCGATTTGGTTATGGAAAATTTCATTAAAAGGATATGGTCCTGTAAGCGTGGTCGTGGTGGTCATTTGCCTGGTGTTATTTTCCACTGTTAACGGCATAGCTTCTTTATAATGAAATAAACATCCGATCATTTATATTGAAAAATGGCATTTTTCTTCGAATGTCAAAATAACACCTCTTATTGGTAAACATCTATATTGAGAAAACAGGATCTATGGTTACCGTCAAAATGCAATATCTTTCAAACGGCTGCACCAAATTGGATAATTCTTTTTTGTTGTGTTCATAAATGCTAGGGCAAGGTTTATACAACAAAATCTTTCCAAAAAAATTTGTTCAGAAAAAATAAAAGGCTTTCCTTTTTCTTACGACCAATCAAGCAGTCATAGAATACATATTTATAGGTTATAATGATTTTGACATTTGGACAAAAAGTGAAGTCACATCGAGTGAATCGAAAATTAAAAATTTCAATCAGAAATAACGTATGAACTAACATATTATACAACAATTTTTTACTTATGCCATATTTTACAAATTTTAAACCTATGATGTATGGATGTATTTTGGATTGCCTGATGCCCGTATGTTTATGATCACAAATCAGATCAACAGATGGCGCTGTAGTCGTTATCTAGGTTATTCATCTATTCTGCAACTAAACGGCTGGATCGAATTGAATGAATTTTTGTGTATGCAGAACAACGTCTGTTGGGTCCGCTAGTTTTATATAACTTACAACTCACCTTTTTATCACTAGTATTCACATCGTCAACAACGATAATCTCATCATCCTCCTCTTTCCCCCTAGAACTGCCACTAAGGCTCTTATCGTTGATCACAGATCCAGACTCTATAACCCTGTCGTTTTTCTCTCCGACGGTCAGCCTGGAAGTGAACCTGTTCTTCTGTTTCGACCTGTTGGAGTTCGTGTACAGCCTCTGATCTATCATGGACACCCTTTCTGTCAGCTTGGCAGCCCTTTCGTTTAGGTCCTCCTTTGGTTTGGAGTTCAGAGGGGGCAGATTCAAAATGGAGGAGGCGCTCTTGTTTTGCAGCCCAGCGATGAGCTCCTGGGTCGTCTTGACTTTGGAGTTGCCCCGGGACATGCAAAGACTACTGCACGTTTGAGAAATGCAGCGATTTATAGTTGAGAACGGTTGGTATTGGTGATAAGAAGGAATATACAGGGAGTCCCGGAAAATGTGGGAAATCTTTCGGATTCAGATAAAAGGTAGAAAATGAGGATGACAAGTTCCCATAATTTTTTTTCCTAGCGGCCTTTCTTACGAAGATACGACCTCCTAAATGACACCACTGGAAATCCATTTTAGTGGAATAAGTTTCAAAATACTCGATATAATTGATGAAAATTTGATATGATTAATAGTATTGAGGACCTCTTGAATCCCCGCACTCAAATTTCAATTAGCTTGTTCAGTTTACCAGGGGCGGACTGGGTTGTACATTTTAATTCTTACATTTTTAACACCTTGTGTGATCAGGTGCTAAAAAACAAATTTGGATACCTTGAACATTAAGCTAAAGAAAAGGTACTCTTGTTCAGTGTCGATAAAATGAACCGTTTTCGAAAAAAAAATAATGAAAGAAGTAATTGAAATTTATTCCACTAAAATGAATTTCCAGTGGCGTCATTAAGGAGGTCGTATCTTTGTAGGGAGGGCCGCTAGAAAAAAAATTATGGGAACTTGTCATCTTCATTTTTTATGTTCTATCTGAATCCGAGAGATTTCACACATTTTCCGGGACATCCTGTACAGGCTGTCTCGTTTATATGTCCAACCTCAATAACTCAACAAGGAATGAGAATTTGTGAAAATACTCAGACAGATGAGAATTGTTATGATTGTTGTGAATTGTAAACAAGATAACCTCTTTCTCGACTCGAAAACACGTCGAACGGCAGGCTACGCGTAGCCATCGTAAACTAAACGTTAGGCCTGGCAACGTTGCATTGAAAGTGGCAAATTATTCCCAAAACTACCAACATATAAGATGTGCTCAATAATATGTGAACAGAGTATACATACGTAATACGAATTCCAAGTCCTGTACAAAATTTTGAGGAAATAGCAATATTGCTGCAGTAATGAACGAGCACTCGCAAGCACCTGCTTTTCCCAAATTTTTATTATTGTTTTCATTGATCGAATTATCAGTTTTCCCTTATTTTTCATCGGAATTATATGATGTTTGAACTTTTTCTAATCGAAAAGTTGGACTTTCCATGTGAAACAGCCTGTATATCGTCAGGGAAACGCCGAATGCAAGGGAAGTTACATGATCGTTTTGCGTAATATCATGAATCAGGTATATCACTGACCAGTTTATAGTGAGATGAATCAGTCTAACGCGAACAGGGGCCACGCACGGTTCCTAGAATGTACCCCCTGAGCGAGAAAAATTTTCCGAAAATATTTTCGAGTGTTCGTGACGTGTCGGAATTTTGAAAATAGTGATTTCGGGCGATTAAATTTTCGGAGTGAAGAGAAAAGTGCGGGAGTGAAAAATATATGTTGGAGATACGAAAAGTGCGCGGATAAAAATTTGTGCGTGTACAAAGTGAAAAATCGTTAAGTGTTTCGTGACGTTAAACCAGGAATTATTTTTTCACAACAAATTATAACGAAAATAAAGAGAGTTTACGTGGAAAATTTATTGAGGAGACGGGGTAAGTGGCATTTTTATTTTAATACGGAAAAATTATAATTCCAATATTTTCATTTCGAAAAATTTATTTCAGTCATTTTGGGTACTAACCTTCAAGTAATACGTTCATTAGTAATGAAATATTTTTTTTGTTATAATCATAAGGGCCCACAGTGAGGGGAATTAAAACACTTTGGCTGCCATACAGTTTTCAGGTCAAAATTCTGGTAGGCTGTGTCAGTCATGCAGGACTGACAATCGAACACCACATTCAGGCTTTGGCAGTCAAATCTGACTGACAGCTCGTTTCATTTTCTTGAGCCGCGTCAGTCTTTAAAGACTGACATGACATATGGAGCAAATCGAGTGTCTCGGCTTCTTTCTGACTACAGGTATCTGTTTTTCAACTCTACTCTAACTAGATATCGCAGGGCATGTCTGGCATGGCAGAACAATTTCGCCTACGGCAGATGGCGTAAACGGAGGATCGAGTGTCAGTCGTATACGACTGACGTGGCAGCCAAAGTGTTAAAAACTTATGAACTGATACTCAAAATTTTCCAAATTCGGGTATTCCATTTCAAACCAACATTTGAACACACATCAGCTCAAAATTCAATCGATTTTTCTCGTTCTCTGCATTTTGGGATTTCTTTTGACTTAGTTTCAATGGTGCGATATTATTGGAATAATAACGACTCATTTCATTTCTATTGATTAGTATCAAAATAGATTGTTGTGAATTGTAAACAAGATAACCTCTCTCTCGGACTCTCGACTCGAAAACGCGTCGAACGTAAAGGCTACGCATTAAGGTTAGGCCTGGCAATGTTGCATTGAAAATGTCAAATTATTCCCAAAACTACCAACCTAAGATAATCAAACCAAGGCCTACTTTGTGCTCAATAGTATGTGAACGTATAGGCCGTTCACGAAAGGTTGGCCATGATAATTTGACATATTCCACTGTGTATATTAAAATTTTAGGTTATGATGTTTATTTACTTGTCAGATTGATACGCAATGTTGTCAATATTGCATAGAGTTGTCTGATAACTCGTAAGCTCGTTGGACGAGGCCGGGTACATTCGGCAACGTTGACTTTATTTTACGTTATGACAGTAATACTGCCAACTTCAGATAAATAAAGAAACGCCTACTATGTGCTCAACCTTTCGTGAACGGAGTATAGTATACATTTGTGCTACAAAACTACCCACTTTCCCTATTCAAATTCCCGATGGGGTTGCAACCCTCTACATGGTGTTGCTAGTAGAAACAAGCTCTTTGTATTCCAGACCAGTCTCAGTGTTTTCACAAGTTCTGATTAGTTGTTGAGTTATTGAGGGTGGGCCCTTTCAAATGAGACACCCTGTAGTGAGGTGGTTACAAAGAATAACAAAAAGAAAAAGTGGGGAAACTCTCAGAAGTATAGAATGTTGTATAAAATTATGCAGGGTGTTTCAAAAAAAGATTTAAGTTCACTTCAAATTTGCTTGTTAAATCTATTATTGTCAATACAGGTTATATTCATATTTTTTTATCTTTCATGCAATAAATACAAAATTCGATTTGCAAATGTAAATTATTATGCTTAAAGTTCAACTCCATGCAACCCAAAATATTAAAGTTTGAATTCAATGTAAAGATGAAGATGAACCGTTTTTCAGAATGTTCCAATTGACAAAAAAAAGTTTCTTCTTCTGAAAAATGATTTGAAGAGAAAATATTACCGAAAAATATACAGGAGGACACAATCCAATAGATTTGAATTCACATGTATTGATTTCGCTGTGGTATTTGGCTACATCTCACACGTCAGAGCAAAGTTTGCTATTAATAGAACTTTTTTTAGGAACTTAAACACAAATTCATAATTTTTTCTAACAGTCGAGAGATATTTATTGTAACACAAAGCTTTTCCCATTATCCAAGTGAAGAAAGAATGTTTTGTTATACTCAAATAATATCAGCAATCTTTCAGAACTTCAGACAATTCTATTTTAAATAATATTAACAAGTCAGAAGCTTCTGGATGCGTTAATTTCCGAATTTAACTTAGAGATTTCGATAGATAAGTTTAATTCCTAAATGAATGAAACTAAGCCTATAATTGAAATTGTTGAAATAGTTTTCTCAATATAAATCGTAACATGGCTAAGCTCAGGAATACATGTCTTCTTCAAGTATGCTTCGTCAGTCAACAACTTTTGAAATTTGCCGCGTACAACCCTATTATTCTATTAACCAGAAATTTAACCCAGCTCTTGAGTCTTTTGCGGTTCAAATCAATGACGTCGAAGGGCTAATTCTTGTCATCATTACTTTGAACCAAAAATAACCAAAACTGCTTGAATGCAATTGTTTAACCATAATGATAACCGGTTATCTGCTTGAAATTGATTCTAGATGTAACAATTATTCTTAAAAATCTTCAAATTATTTGAACAGAAATTAAATTAAACCTCTCTATTCCATTCCATGTTTCTAAGGTTTTTTATAAACCTGGTGTGTCCGATTATCAGCTTTCTTTAGATAGTTTTCGGCATTACAAATTTTAAACGTCTTAACTCACTATGCATAAAAAGATTCCTCAAAATTTAGAGGTTAAATCTCTTGGAAACTTTCTAAAAACCAAATCACAAGAAACCAACATAAACTCACCTAGAAACTGCCAATTTACTGGCCAGCGATGTCTCCGCATCGTCCAACAAGTTCCTGTGGTTCTTCGAACCTTTTTTCCTGCCCCTCTTTTTCGGCAACTGTTGCTCCAAAGGGGGATCCTGTCTCAGAGCGTCAGGAAGACTAGAATTGGAGTCGGAATTGATCATTATAACACTGGAGTTGGATCTCAACTCGTTTATCTTGTTTGCGTGGATCGCATCTTTGAAACTGGAGTTTGAGTTGTCTGAAAAATCATATTCCGAAGTTTGGCCATTAATTTTCGGCCTTTTCGTCTGGGTTATGTGCTCAGGAGGTTCTCGGGCAGGCCTTTTCTTGCCCTTTTCCAAGTCTGTTCTCTCTGTAGGCTGTCCAGGGTGGTACGCAGGTTTTACCTGGCCGTTTGTATCTGGTATCAACATATTCTTCCATTTTTTAACCAATTCTTTAGCCCTTTTCGATAGTGATTCGTTTGATATCTTTTTCCTTAGTTCGTTGATGTATTTTCCCAATCTGGTGGTCTAGAAGGTTTATAACTATGTATTATTCCATTTCTAAACAACTTGAATATGTTAAAACCTTAGATTCACGATAAACATGCTCAAAAAGTTCACTAAGAGCTTAAGAAACTTCTAGACACATCCAAAACTTCTTTATTAGTTTATAGTCACGAGAAAAGAATGAAATATCTATACATTAAGCCCTTGAGCTTTTTCAGTTAGTTTCAATAACTTTTTATATGCCACCAGTAGTTATTTATAATTTAAATTGCTTTTTTCTGACCAAGAACAGCTAAAAAGCTGGACAAGGTGTTAAAATTCTTAATTTGAGACTTTAATTCTTAAGGTTTACAAGATTCAGAAGAAACAACAGCTAAAATAAGTTCATAATTTATTTTTCACTCTAAATTTCAATATATTAACGTTAGAACATTTTTTTACAATACTTTGTCGCACCAATATCCTTTTGATCGATCAATAAGGATTGTTTTTCAAATTTCTACAAATAGAGGGACACAAAATATGGAAATGATAAAGTTGTTAGTTGCTATGAAATTTCAACTGATACAAATCATTAATTCGGGTCAGAATTATACAAAATTTTTCAAGATTGATAAATACAATCCACAAAATCTACATACAGCACTTAAAATAATCTAAAAATGGGGATTTTTCCTCTGAAAATAATCTGATGTTATAAAGGTAGAATACAAATGGAAATAAACAAAATTGGCAATCACCAAATACTGTGGAAATAACTGATCTGATTATTTGTGAATATCTAGAGTTATACACACAAGTGTAGGAACTATACTTCTTAGCTACACTGGTACTAAAAAGAATGTCTACTTTTGGGAATATCAGTATAGCTTACCTCCAGTAATTCTTTGGTAATAGGAACTTTTTCCAGAATAGATATGATTTCAATGACTGCTGGCATGTCGACGACCTTAAAAAATCACAAACAATTATAAAAATTAAGTAGGAACTGCGAGAAATACAGATAACACTATGTATAAAATGGAGTATCAATAGTGGTGACCCATGAAAAATTCTATTCATAAATCTATCGCGGAAATTGCTTATCCTGGGTTTCAAACTGAGAAAACAGGTAAAACCACCAGAAAATTCGTTTTTTTGGAATATAAATGACTTTTCATATGCTAAGCTGTAAATTGACGAGCACTATTTGACGTTGCGAAACTAATAGTTGCATATCACTATATTTGGAACTCCTGCTGCAAAATACCCAAGAATTTTGGTGGAAATTCGTAATGGCAATCAATTCCCAACACTCAAAACACTAATATTTCAGATAATGTTGAAATTCGAGCACATCACAATCCACCTGGTTCAGAAGCTCGTAATGGTGAACACAAAATTCTTCATAATTCACAATTTAACAATAATTCTTACATTATAATTATTATCCAGTGACCGTAGTAACCTCTGAGTTAATTCTATTACGTTATTCTGCATTTAAAGTCGATCTGAAACGAAAAAACCGAATAATCTTTGGCAGAACTTTGCGTAGCTCTGTTCCACAGTAATGGCGCTGGTACATTGCGCTTTGTGCAGTTCTCGAGTCTGCACTGTGTAAAGGGGAACATGGTGTACCCGAAAAGACTGAGTGGGGATTGGAAGAACGAATCCGTAGATCTATTACTGCGCATGTCTCAAACCAACTCCTTCGATCTAGGGAGATAAATTTCCCAAGATAGATTTTTTTTATTTCAAATATCCATCATTATGCCTCATTGTGACGGGTCCTACGGTTTTTATCCCAGATAACTTGATCATTTTATTTATTTTACGAGTGCTCGGCAATCGTTTTTTCCAGGAAAGTCTCATGGAAAATGTACGAACTCGAACCAGTTATTTTTGATTTGTAACTAAACAAACCTGTTCTGGCGGTTAATACAAATTTCATTCGAAGAAAAATTTATCTCGACTGCAATTTAATATGTTTTTCACTGAATTTTGATACATTTTCAATTATTCTTACTGTAAACTCCTAAGAAAAACTACGGAATTAATAACAAATCATTTTCAACAATTGAAATAAACTATGTGTTCATATTTACGCATTAGAATGGTGAATGCTGATGGGGCAGTTCATGTTAAATGACGAAATTGTTATAACATTCTTGATATGAATAAAATCGAAAATAGGAATTGGGCATGATTGTTTATTTATTTAATAAAAAATATTTAGAAAAGTGATAGCTAACCTATTCATTTGTTTATATACTGAAACCATAGAAAATTATCAATTATTGTTTCTATGATGAAACTTGTAATAATAATAGAATATTTATAATTTAGATTGATTATAACATCTTAATAATTCTAATTGCATATTTTAATTGATTTAATTTATTTTAAATGAATTGTCCGCAATCAAAACACTTGACAAACAGTTGACATTGACAAGCTGTCAAGTTTTGACAGTTTGTCAATGTCAAAATCGACAGCTGATAATTGACATTTATCAAAATAAATAGATGTTTAGTTTACTAATTTTTCCAATAATATTGAATTAATACGATTAACTTACTGTAAAGTTCAATTGGACTTGTACAATGTCCACATAAACCCCTATCATTTACTTCGTCAGTATAAAAATTCGCTTCTTGTGTTACTGCTGACATGATTTGAATTATAAGGTTAGAGATAAACATCAACAATAGATTAAAATGAAAAAGAGCCCCCATTCTCTCGAGGAAATTTGCCTCGATAGAATAACCGATAATATTCATTTATACATAAATTACAACATTGTAACCGATATCAAACCAGATGGACAAATGGAATGCGAATATGTTTTCAAAGATCCAAATATATTTCTTATTCAACCGATATCCGAGAAGTTGATGAACAAATTACTAGAGAAAAAACTTCTCTCTAATTCCACCCTTCACCTTTTCTCTGCAAATAATACTACGTTAAGAAGTGTAAAAATTGAAGATATTAGAGTCAATAAAGAGGGAATGATGTTTTTGAAAAATCATAAAATTACAGATTTAGAATGTATCAATATGATGACTATAAGTATTGTAGATATTATAGGTGAGTTAATAAACTTACAGAGGAGTTATTTAAGAAGTTATAACATTCTTTTGTGAATGATAACTGATTAAATAAGTAATTTTTAGATTGCTTGAGTACCTGGACTATACAGAACTTGGTTAGTGCCAATTTTGCTAAATGTTATTTTATGGACATTTATATGGTTAAAATTCTGTCCTTCAAGAATTTGAGAAGTTTAGGTTTAGCCTACACTGAACTAAACCAATTCTGTTTCAAAATGATCTGTACTGATCTGAAACTTTTGGAGAGGTTAGACGTATCTGGGACTTATATTACCTGTTTAGAACCTTTAAGAAACCTTAAACACCAACTCAGGAGCCTTAAATTAGCTGTGAGTAGGATTATTTAAATCTAGGTTTACTTTTAACTCTGAGTTTTGAACAGAATAGTTAACTATATCATTACTTTTTAGGATTTACCCGAAGTCAATAGTTTAGTACCAGTTGTCCGAGAAATGTACAAATTACAACATTTAGATGTTAGCATATTCAATGAAAAGCTCGATACCCTTGATATAGAAGTGGGACAATCACATATTGCTCAATTGCTGGAATATAAGGACGATATGCCCAGTTTGATATCGTTGGAAATATCGGGGTGGAAGGACCATATCTCGAAAGATACGTTATACAATTTTATAACTGCTCACCCTAAGATGGAGTTTTTGGGCATTGTATTCAGCGATTTGATGTTTGAACCAGCTTTTAGCGAGAAACAATATTTTCAGTATCCGAGACACTTGGTTATAGGTGGATTAGGAAATAAGGACCAGATCAAAGTAAGTTTTAGCTTAGAATGTCTCTGAATTTTGTGAATTCCTTTTTTTTTGGTGTCCTTGTTACATAAGCGAGAGAGAGAAAATAACTTTATTGAAACCTTCAAAGGGCTAATGACCGAGGTCTTCCTGCCCATGTACAATTCATATTTTACAGTTAAAAGTGGTGTTGAAATAAGAGTCTGTGATACATTGAAATAAAAGAATATTAAATAAGACGAAGCAAATATTGAACAATTGGTTTTTCTGGTAATTTCCTCTTAGTTCTTTCAGGATGGGATATGTTGTGTATAAGTGGTTCTATTGTATTTATGTTGTGTTGCTGACAGATAAATTTCTTGTTCAATCTCTGTATTCTATTACTTATTGGTTCTATTTTAGTTTTCTCATAAAGATATTCATTAGACGGATTATGAAGTGGATTGTTTGGATGTCTCATTTTGGTGATCTTTCGTAGACTAGTGCGTTCTGCTACTTCAATAATTTTCATGGTGCTTTTGTTACACTGACCAAGGATTTGGTGTCCATATTCAAGGAGAGGTCTGCAAATCATCTTGTAGATTTTGCTAGCTGTTTCTGTCCCAATGCCTTCATCTCTGTATGTCAATGTTTTGAAGTGGCTAGCTCTATTGATGGTTGTTTGTTTTGTTGAATTTACGTGCATTTTGAAGTTCATTTTGTGGTCAATTATCATTCCAAGATATCTACAATTTGTGCTTGGTTTTAAAAATGAAAATTGGATAATTTAGAAAAAATATAAAATGTATAGTCCCGATTATGCGAAACCCTTGAAATTTCTCATGAACATTCAGTATTAGATTCTTCATCCACAAAATAAATTTCACTCTAATCGGATATTTTGTTTTGAAAATTTTTAGGATTTTTCTTTTCAAATTCCGATCAAATTTTGTATGCCTCTGTTAACACTAGATTCTATGATATTTCCACTTCTTCCCCTACTTATGGTCCTTTGGGTTCTTCTGGTCAAATAGGATTCAATAAGCTTTATTGCTACCCCTCTTAAACCATATTTCTCCATCTTTGTCAGTAGTCTTTTATGTAGTAGTACAAGCGCTCAAAAAGGGTGTTTTTATTATTGTCAATCTCTTTATTTATGACTAGCAGACCCAACAGACGTTGTTCGGTATACACAAAAATTCATTTAATTCGATCCAGCCGTTTAGTTGCAGAGTAGATGAATAACCTAAATGATGACTACAGCGCCATCTGTTGATCTGATTTGTGATCATAAACATACGCGCATCAGGCAATCCAAAATACATTCATACATTCCTCACACTACGGTACCTTCTCCTATCCGCCTAGTGCCTACTTCGGAGACGCATTTTGGTGCGATTTCATCTTCAATCTGCCATATCTTTTGATGTATTCATCATAATTGAATGATGTAAAAGGCAATTTCGTTCTAAATTAAATACTTTGTATGAACGACGTATTTAATTGGATAAGGGTCAATAGCGTATTCATAAAAAATACTCCCAAATAATGCATAATTTTGAGAAACATTCGGAAAACTTTAAAAGGTGATACGGAGTAAACCTTGGAAGATAGATATATGCTATCGCGGACTTTTTTGTAGAACTATTGAAGAGGTACATTTCCGTCATACATTGTTTCCATGTACGTCTTACGGTTTTTGCAGCGCACCTGAAAATAGCTGATTTTGGTACTCATATTTATTATCATTGAAGTTATAGTAGGTTTCCTTAATTTTCTCGTGTGAAAAGTATAGTCTATGTTACTCAGGGATATTGTACCTTTCTAAAGGTGAAAAAATTATTGAAATCGGTCAAGTAGCTTATGAGTTAACTCGTATTAACGCCACAAACCCACAAATATACAAATCTTTCCTCTTTATAATATTAGTATGGATCTTTCTTTTCAGGTTGCCCTTCAAAGGTACAAAGATAAAGCCACTTACATACAAAGAGCCCTTTATCACCTGTTCCAAATAACCAACAGAGCGTCTCCGGAACCTTGTCCAGAAATGTTCGAGCTAGTCCTCCCCGTGATGGCCAATCACCCCCTAGTATTCGGGGTACAAATGGCCGCCACCGCATGTCTTTACAACCTCACAAAAGGCGAACTTTCCAAAAACATCCATCCCAATTTGCTAAGCGAAGGCATCAACCTAACCCTAAACGCAATGAGCAGTTTTCCCAAGGAGTACCAACTGCAGAAAAATTCCCTATTAACGTTATACAACGACAGAATCCTACTCGAAGTCAATTTCGACAGATCCAAGTGTGCCGTTTTAGTCCTGGATGCTCTGTGTAAATTTTCAGACGATAACGTCAGCAGAATGGCTGCTGCGATTTGTAGCATTCTAGCTTCGAAGATTTCGTCGAAAGAAACCTCTCAGCTAGGATCTAAAGTTAAATACATGAGCAAACTGTTGCAAATGGTTTCCAACAGAGTGAAGCAAGAAGTGTCAGATATAACCTTGAAGTTTACACTCAGCGCCCTCTGGAATTTGACAGATGACAGTCCGGATTGGTGTACAGTGTTTGTGGTGAAAAAAGGCGCGAATCTGTTTTTAAAGGTACTGCAGAAGTTCAAAAACGACAGTACGATAGAGCCTAAAGTTCTGGGGCTCTTGAATAACATAGCGGAAGTGACCGAACTCAGGAAAAATTTAATGTTGGACGAGTTGATCAACGAGCTCCACAGTTTGTTGAAGTCGAAAAATATAGACGTGAGCTATTTTGCAGCTGGTATTGTCGCGAATTTAGCTTCGGATGGGGACGAGCATTGGATAACGACACATACGAGTCATACCAGGGATGAGATGTTGACGGAAATGGAGGATGCTATCATGCAGTGGCAAGTGCCGCAGAACGAAATGGTGGCGTATAGAAGTTTCAAGCCGTTTATTCCTTTGCTCGACGAAGATATGGATTATAGGGTGCAGCTGTGGGCTTTGTGGGCTATCCATCATGTTTGTACAAAAATTCGTAAGTTAATTTAACCTACTTATTTATAAGAAAATGCTTAATTTCAGTGATTCCCTAGAAAAAATGAGAATTAATGCCACTGGGATGGAAATTGACAGATTTAATATGTCAATTGACACTTGAAGTCTGTCCATTGACAATTTTAATCTGTCAATTGACACCTTGACATCTGGCAATTCAACAATGTTCAAGGTTGAATTACGTCTGTTGGATTCCAGATTAAATCTATCAATTGACAGATTGAATGTGTGAATTGACAGTTTAAATTTGTCAATTGTCTCAGGTAGTCAGAAGAAATCAGAAGATTTTGAGATAACTTTCGTTACACAGTTAATAGCAGAAAAAATATTTTTTTGTTATGTTTCTTCATTATTCATTTAATTAACATAATTTTGAAAAGTTTTGTAATTACTTATGATAGAAAATATTCACAGTAATAGTTATTTAATGAACTAGGTTATTAATGACAGCAACAAACGTTCAAGATATTTTAACTCTTGAGTGGACCGTGATAAAATGGTATTTAAACATAAAATCTAACAATTTTTGCTATTTTCAGCCAAAAGATACTGTTCAATGCTCAAGGAAGAAGGTGGTGACAAATTATTGCATCGGTTGATAGAAAAGAAGAAAACACACGAAGAAATAAGGAAACTTTCCAGGCAAATAATAGAAACTTTAGAAAACCACTCAATATAATTCGTTTATTTTAAGTACTGAAGTTCAATTTTCATTTTGAAAAAGTTTTCGATATGTGGCTTTTGATAACGCTATACTTTTCTGTTAATTTGAATAGAGGAGTACCTTAAGTGTGGCCAACTGCTTGAAAAACACCGAAAATCACTTCCATTTTTAATTCAATAAATCAATTTTTGTTCGAAAGCTTTAAAAAAACAAATAAACATATCCTGAAAATATTAGATCTCACCAATGTTGCCAAACAAAGAAATCCAGGTTAGAATATGGTAAAGATGACCTCTTGCAGTGAGTTTAATGCCAATGGTGATAACATAAGAATAAAAAAAATTTTGAAATCCTCATTTTCAGGATATGCTCACTAAGTTTTACGGTTTCAAATAAAAGTTCATTTATTGCATAAAAAACGGTCATTTTTGCTTTTTTTTAAGCAGTTGGCAATCCTTATAGTGTTTCTATTGGGTTTGTTGTTACCTTGTTAGATTTCGCGATGAGTGTTGTGATAAAATTGAGATGAGGATTATATTCCCGAATTGTTTTAAATGATTTAATATTTATGTATAAATATCGTTTTGTGAAAATAATTCTATTTATTATGTACATTTATTTATAACTCTTTTGAGAAGGTTTGAAGATGTTTCCGTTATTGGAACATTCTTGAAACAAATGAGGCAGAAATTAGTGCCAAAACAATTTTGATTATATTTCAGAGCTTTGCTGCTTTTTTCCATATCAAAATTGATTTTTTTTAATAGTCCACAAGACCAGTGACGAAGAATTCCTAAAATTTCTGCCTCATTCTTAATAATTATTCAATTTATAAGATTACTTATTTTTCTGCAAAAATTGTTTATCGAGCTATAACTGCTGTAATATTAATTAGTGATATTAAAGAATTGTGTTATATATTTAATAATATAGTTTGTTGAAAATACTTCTTCTTATTGTTCGATGTAAACTAAATAGAGCATGACATTTAGAATACCTAAACAATAAATAATTTCCTTTATTCCAGACCCAACAGACGTTGTTCTGTATACACAAAAATTCATTTAATTCGATCCAGCCGTTTAGTTGCAGAGTAGATGAATAACCTAAATAACGACTACAGCGCCATCTGTTGATCTGATTTGTGATCATAAACATACGGGCATCGGCAATCCAAAATACATCCTTCACACTTCGGTACCTTCTCCTACCCGCCTAGTGCCTACCTCGGAGACGCATTTTGGCGCGATTTCATCTTCAACTTGCCATATCTTTTGATGTATTCATCATTTTTGAATGATGTAAAAGGCAATTTCTTTCTAAATTAAATACTGGGGATGAACGACGTATTTAATTGGATAAGGATCAATAGCGTATTCTTAAAAAAATACCCCCAAATAATGCATAATTTTGAGAAACATTCGGATACCTTTAAAAGGTAATACCGAGTGAACCTTGAAAGATAGATATATGCTATCGCGGACTTTTTTGTAGAAATATTGAAGAAGTACATTTCCGTCGTACATTGTTTCCATGCACGTCTTACGGTTTTTGCAGCGCACCTGAAAATAGCTGATTTTGGTACTCATATTTATTATCATTGAAGTTATAGTAGGTTTCCTTAATTTTCTCGGGTGAAAAGTATAGCCTATGTTCCTCAGGGATAGTGTAGCATTCTAAGGGTGAAAGAATTATTGAAATCAGTCAAGTAGCTTATGAGTTAACTCGTATCAAACCCACAAACATACAAATCTTTCCTCTTTATAATATTAGTATAGATTTGCGTCAGTATTTTTCCTGACTGTGAATTCAAACGGAAAAAATCAAAGAACAATGTTAAAATGGTGTTTTATTTCTGTGAATTAAAAGCAAACTATAAATATTACACTTCTTCTCCGAACAAGGCTTCTGTTTCAGGGCTGGGATTCACAGCCTCGATATTGTAGAACGCAGCATGGACCATAATAACCATGAAGGAAGCACCAAGTACCCAAAATATCGCCGAATGTACACCAACCAGATACAATATCGGCATACTCAATAAGCCAACCACCATGAATCTATGTTTTTTCGATATTTCCAGTCCAAATATTGTCAAACTTTTACTTTCATACATTCGATTTACATATCGGTTGATATAAAAACTGCCTGCAAGAGCCAAAAGGAGCAACGGTGAAGTAACCCTGAAAATATCGTTAAAAGAATCATTGATATAATCTATCGTCTTTCGAAACTAACAGGCAATATATAACTAAACCTAAGGAAACGAAAATGTAATTTCCATAGAAGTATTCGAGATTCTTCTTGATCCGTTTGACCGTTCTTGGTATAGATGGTGGAGTTCTGAAATTACTGGTACTTATAAATTCCATCCATGGTCGTACTTTTTGACTAGATTGCTTTATTAATTCTTTAAAATCTGGAATTTCAGTCGGTACATGGAAAAGTCTGAAAAAGGGTAAAATTATGTCTCATTTATTGCTCGGGTTTGTTTATACAAACCTTTGAAACTGCGATACTTTGGAATCTGCTAATGTGGGAGAGGCATCTATTTGACCTGATAAATCTATTGCTGTTTCACCCATTTTTATTTGTTTTAAAGTAATTTTGTGAATAAATGATACATGGGAATGATTATATGAGGAATTTGACAAAAATCATAGAAATTTCATGGAATTCAACTGTAAAAACAAGGTTTTACATCGATTCATTAATCCATTATTTTTGTTTACGTAGACTGACAGCTAAACAGGTGACGTGACCTGTGTCAAAACAAGGGAATGTTCCGATAATACATCACCTTTTCGAGTATAATTTTTTCTTCAAAGGGCATTTTCTTATTTGTTTTATTTAACTAGGAATCCAGCCGTCAAGAAATTCAACATTTTAGATATTAATAATTAATTTATTTCATGTAGTATTCGTGGATACTACAGAGTGAAGTGAATTGTGAAGAAGAGAAATACTTCGTAAGCAAATTTGTCGTGCACCAATAGGAATGTGCCAAATGTTATGTGACGTTGAATGTCAAAAAATCCGGAATTTGAAGGCGGCTAGAAAAGCGAACGAAGGTACTAGAAATTTTGATTCATATTTCCAACAGAAGTGAAAAGATTGAAAGAAGTTTAACTGAATTTTAACACTCGGAGAGTCTTTACATTAGCCCCATCGTTTTTGTGTTTTATCATAAGATTCCTGCTCAGTTTTAGTGTAATAACCTCTTCAATTATTTTCAGATATTTAACAAATCAAAAATGAGATTTTTAGAAGTATTCCTTTCATCATTGCTCGTATGCATTGTTTCTGTTAGCAGTCTGAAACAAGGAGAATGCGAAGGTAATATCTGGACTACCAATTTAAAATATTTCTTCGACTAAAGGTTTGATCGAAATCTTATTTCAGTTTGTGTAAAAACGTTAACCAAATTCTCAAACACACTGTCAGAGGAACAGAAGAAGGACCCAAAAAAGATAGAATCTGAATTCAAAAAGTTCTGCAAAACACTTAAGAACAAGGAAAATCGATTTGTAAGTGAATTGCAATTTTTTGTCGGAACTGAAAAAATTTACTCCTTACATTTTTTAGTGTTATTATCTAGGAGGTTTAGAAGAGAGTGCTACCGGCATCTTAGGAGAAATGTCTAAACCCTTGTCCTGGTCTATGCCAGCCGATAAAGTGTGTGAAAAGCTCAAGAAGAAGGATAACCAAATCTGTGAACTTCGCTACGATCCCGAAATTGATCTCAGAACTGTGGACTTGAAAAAACTCAAAGTAAGGGATCTCAAGAAAATAATCAACGACTGGGGTGAAAATTGTGATGGTTGCGTAGAAAAATCAGAATTCATCAAAAGGATCGAAGAACTCAAACCTAAGCACACAGAATTATAAGGATGCTAATCGATATTTACATCGAATGAATGTTTGTAATATTCAGACAGTTTTTTAACGATTACGAAGTGATAAAACACCATATTGTGAAAACTAGAAATGCAACAAGTTGAACTGAAGCAGAAGTTGAGATTATATATCGTATGTTTTGGTATAACATTATTTTGTTCCAAAGATAAAGTAATATTTAGGTTTTCTATAACATACAAGGTTATTTTGATATTTCTGTTCATTTCAATTATTAATTTATTTATTATAATTAAAGTAATTGATTTGTAAATTAGTTTTGTTTTGATTATAACCTGTTCTAAACATTCAGCTGCTCAGGACTTCAAGAGTCTTGGAACTAAGTGAAGAAAGAGCTAAATTTAATGTTGACAAGTTACTTCCATTGTTTAACGTTATCTTAATTTTAAAAAAATGTTACTTGCCTTGCTCAAGATATGCTTTACAGTGACTATAGAGAATGAGTCTCATAACTCCATGGAAATAGGCCCCCTACATTTTTTAAACTAGTCCCTGAAGGTTTTCCATAAATATTTCCAAAAACTGGCACAGAACGTAAATATATTCATTCTCTCTTTTTTGAACAATGGTTTAAGACATAAGCAAATATATATTCTTTTGAAATAAAGAGCTAACGTAATACAATACATAAAACAAAAACCCTAGCTGAGGTTAGTGCAAAACAGGGTACCTTACTACACTGCGCAAAAAAAAACGCACACGGAAATCTCAAATTTATTCTACAACTGAAGGTGTTCTCAATGATAATTATTTTATCAGAATTATGCATGCATATGTTATCCACTTTCAACGTTTTTCTTCAATACAGATGTTTTTTCCCAGCAGGAATGAAAAAAAAAGAGATTATCAGATTTTGAATGTATTGACTTCATTCTGAAATCAGTTGTTCTCGATCAATTCTAGTGATCAATAGTTGTTCTTTCGTTTGATTTTCTACACTCGATCGCTATGCAACGCGAAACACGCAATTTAACCCAAGAGGAATGTGCCCAAGAGGTAGTTTTGCGAGAAGAATGGTGGACATAGACAAGAATTGCAGAAAGGTTTGGAGTTTCCCATACAAGTGTGTCCAGAATGTTGCTGCGATTCAGGGAGACAGGTATGAATGTCCGAAGACCAGGACATGGTAAACCACGGGTAACAACTGCCATTCAAGAACGTTACTTGAGAGTTTCTTCGTTGAGACAACGGTTTGCAACCGCTCGCCTCCTTCAAAATCAGCTTGAGCAAACTCATGGGGTGCAAATTAGCACTCAGATAATAAGAAATCGCTTCAGAGAATATGATTTAAGGCCTCGTGTCGCGGCAAGAGGCCCAGCTCTTACCCCAGCCTATCGAAGGGCGCGTTTGGATTTTGCGAGAGAGCATATGGCTGATTGGGAAAGAGTTCTCTTCACAGATGACTAGATGAGTCTAGATTCTGCCTCTACCATCAAACCCAGGAAGTATAGGTACTCAGAAAATAATTGGGCCATATTTTCTGAAAGCGAGTATTTGAAATGAAGGAAGATTTCAGGATATTCGAATTGTTAAGCTTTTGACTTTTTTCTTCGTTGAAAAAATTATTAAGGTTGGTCATATTGGAATTTTGACGCCGGGGATTCACTTTACTTCACATATTTTTATGTTCTGTGAAGTCAGCTATTTCTGTGAATAACCCCAATAACCCTTCACTTCACTAATAACACCTCCGCGTTATTCAATTAAGTCCAATCTGTGTCAATTCTAAGAAATGAATTGGTCTAATTTTAGAAATTTCCTTGTTAATCATTAAATTGCAAAAATGAATATTTTGTTACACGCATTTAAACTATTATTCCTTATTACTGTTACCCGGCAGTCCCCTCACATTTTCAGTGAAAAGGAAACATGTGAGATAACTGCCAAAGTTGGAAAGAAAATTGAGAAATATTCGGTACCGGCAAGAATTAACGCGGAAAATGATGACCTTAAAGTTAGTGTTGTACTGTGTACGAAGAATGATTTCGTCCCTGGGGGACAGTCCAACTATTCCAAAGTATCTGTATACGATAAAACTTCGTTAAAAACACAAAATAACTATGATAACCAGCCATATGAAGTTTTGAAAGAGAAGGAAAATGTTATTATCAGTTTACCTGATAATATTAAATGCACAGATCATTTAAACTACACAATCACTGTTAAATTGATGCATGAATACACAAAGGTGAGCATAGAACATTTCATGTTATTCATATTTAAAATTATGAATACAGTAGGACTCTACTCATTAATTCCATTGTATAGATGTATTCTTCAGAAAATTCTGCTTCATAAAGCTACGTAAAACTACTAATGTTGTTCTCAATACACTATAACACAACACAAAGAGTCGGCATAGACTGAATGGTTAAAAATACCATTCTTATATCTTGCTATTATCTATGAGTGAGTCATAATGTATTGAAAGAGAAGTTTATAAACTTATAAACAAATTTATAACGGAAGAGTGAGTATTTTATCCTTATCATTTCAGAAACCCCGTTTGAATGCAGACACTGAATGTGAAGTAGAAATTGTAACCACTCATCCTCGCTATAATCCTCCCTGTAGAAGGTTTATAGATGGAAAATGGTTTATAGATCTGACACCACTTAAGCGTAAAACTTTCCATGTGGGTAATAACAAAGGGGACAGTTTCAATGTATGCTTATGTGGACCAGCGTCTGGATGTGAAAAAGAAGCAGGTTGTAAGATTTCAGGAAACGAAACGACTACTATAGGTTCATTGAATGATCAGGAAGTGAAATTTGATTCTTCCTTGAATACTGTATCCGTTTTTTCTTCTATAAAAGATGGAAGGGTAAGTGCTGGCCCAAAATTAAATATTTGTGTTTATAAATATTGTTCAAGTTCAATTATTTCAATGAAAATAGTAAAGTCCATTCAGTTTTACGACAGCTATTGGCTGGCATTGGAAATTTGACATATATCAATTTCAAGCGGCTAACCATTTTGGTTAACCAATTGAATTCAAGCGGTTTTGGTTATTTTTGGTTCAAGGTTATGATGTCATGAATTAGTTCTTCGACGTCATTGATTTGATAAGCAAATGACCAGGCTCAAAAGCTGGGTTAAACCTCTGGTTATTAGAAAAGTAGGGTTGTACGCGGCAAATTTCAAAAGTTGTTGACTGACGAAGCATACTTGAAGAAGATATGTATTCGTGAGCTTACGTGTTACGATTTATATTGAGAAAACTATTTCAACAGTTTCAATTATCGGCTTAGTTTCATTCATTTAGGAATTAAACTTATCTATTGAAATCTTTGAGTTAGGTTCGGAAATTAACGCATTCAAAAGCTTCTGACTTTTAATATTATTTAAAATAGAATTGCCCGAAGTTCTTAAAGATTGCTGATAATGTTTGAGTATAACAAAACATTCTTTCTTTACTTGGATAATGGGAAAAGCTTTGTGTTACAATTAATAGCTCTCAACTGTTAGAAAAAATTATAGATTTGTGTTTAAGCTCCAAAAAAAAGTTTTATTAATAGCAAACTTTGCTGTGACGTGTGAGATGTAGCCAAATACCACAGCGATATCAATACATGGGAATTTAAATCTATTGGATAGTGTCCTCCTATATTTTTTTCGGTAATATTTTCTATGTCATCATTTCTGTCAGAAAAAAAAAACTTTTTTTGTCAAGCGGAACATTCTGAAAAACATACGTTATGTTCATTGTTACATTGAATCCACGTTTCAAACATTAATATTGAACTTGAAGCATAATAATTTACATTTGCAAATCGAAAATTGTATTTATTGCATAAAAAATAAAAACATATGAATATAACCTATATTGACAATTGACAAATAACCAGAAACCGCATTAAATGACGAGAGCCAAGGGCCGGTTATTCGTTCTAGGACAAAAAAGGAATAACCAAGGGCTGAACCAATGATATCCGCAGTTATTATTGGTTATCCGCTTGAAATTGATTTTAGTCCCTTTTGTATTTTAAGATTTTAGGTTATGTTATTTATTTTATGTCAGATCTAGAGGCAATGTTGTAAATATCATAAGAACAAGCTAAATATCTCGGATACCAATGTATTTTGAATACTTAGTAGGACAATCCTCTTGAAAAACTCATTTCTGAGACTCCCTAGCGACATCTAGGGAATTTTCTGTGAACTGTGAACATCCCGGAGTATGCTACCAACCTAAGATAATTAAATTATGGCCAACCCAGTGCTTTCTAATATGTGAACTAGAATAATGCAAATACAGTGTGTTTTTGATGATTATTTAAAAGAATTTCATCAATTTATGTTACAATTTTGAACTGTTGAATCTTTTTCAGAGAAAAAAGACTATGTCAGTATACCTGAGGTGTAACTGGGATGTGCCTTATATTGCGAATGCAAAGTTACTAAACGAAGGATCAAATTTTAAGTTTGAAGTACAGTCATCTTTAGGTTGTGTTAAGATGCCACAAACCTGCATTTTTAGAGATACAGGTCATTATCTAACTTACGATTTAAGAAGTTTATCGAATAAGGATGGTACTATTGTCAGAAATACCACAAAAAATATTCGTTTAAACGTTTGTGGCGATTTACAAATGAAAGTTGGAAATAACAGATGCCATACTCAGAAGTCGCAAGTGTGTGAAACACAAGGAAGTGTTTATATAAACAGAGGTATTCATTTTATCGGTTAATATACTGATGGACAAAATTAGCGCACCACCTAAAATTTCTTTAAATTTTAACAATTGATATCTTCCCAATCTTTAGTCGGATTTCAATGTTTTTTCTTTTAGATTGTAGCTCTGTTATTGTCGAATTTCCTCCATCAAACAGAAGTCCAAAAAATAAAATCTTCATGTTGTACAGGGCGTTTAAATAATGTCATGATTTATAGTCAAATTTTAACGTCTTCTGTGGCAATGCCAGGTTGGTGAGGCATATAAAAACAATAAAGCGATGTACTCTAGTATCTCCTGAGTATTTTGTTTTTTTAAAAACCAATTTATCTTGGAATCGTCCAGAGATATTCAACATTTTATCAACTCTTGTATTCTATGCATTAGCCATGAATATCTTCACAACCATTTGTCCGATTTGAATGTTTTTTTTTTAGTTTTATCTCTGTTATTGGCGAATATCATACTACAATGAGATGTTCAAAAAAAGAAATGCATCATGCTGTACAGGGCGTTTGAATTTTCGGGTTTCTTTCATTACAGTTTAACGCCTTCTGTGGGCAATATCAGATACCGGAGGCTTTTAAAAACTATGTACCACTGTATATTTTTCAAAAGCCTCCGGTATCTGATATTGCACACAGAAGGCGTTAAACTGTAATGAAAGAAACCCGAAAATTCAAACGCCCTGTACAGCATGATGCATTTCTTTTTTTGAACATCTCATTGTAGTATGATATTCGCCAATAAAAGAGCTACAACTAAAAAAAAGCATTCAAATCGGACAAATGGTTGAGAATATATTCATGGCTAATGCATAAATTACAAGAGTTGATAAAATGTTGAATATCTCTGGACGATTCCAAGATAAATTGGTTTTTAATAAAACAAAATACTCAAGAAATACAAGGTTACAACTCTTTATTGTTTTTATATGCCTCAGCAACCTGGCATTGCCCACAGAAGACGTTAAAATTTGACTATAAAACATGACATTATTTAAACGCCCTGTACAACATGAAGATTTTATTTTTTGGACTTCTGTTTAATGGAGGAAATTCGACAATAACAAAGCTACAATTTGAAAGAAAAAACATTGAAATCTGACTAAAGATTGGGAAGATATCAATTGTTAAAATTTAACGAAATTTTAGGTGGTGCGCTAATTTTGTCCATCAGTATATTTGAATTTTGGGGTCCATGTATACCTTTACCAGTTTTTCTTATAATTTTTGTAGGAAGTATTCCACATTTCGAAGTCTCAGAAGGAAAAATCAGGGCCATATTCAGAGACGGCCACCAATGCAACGTAAACGAAACTTACAACACAATCGTAGATTTAATATGCTCTCCAATAGACGAGGGACCAATATTCGTTGCCCAAAATGATTGTTCAACAGAAATTTTATGGAAAACTCCTCGGGCATGTCCAAAATTCGAAATCAACACGAAAAGCTGCATTTTCCATTCATCGTACGGTAATGTAAACCTTACAGAATTATTTGTGGACGATGGTCGAACAGAACAACTCTCTAGAAACAGGAAATTGGTGTATAACATTTGCGGTAACTGAATTTTAATTGTTCTACGTCGAACCAGGTTTCGGCTTGCATTCTCGATGGAAATAAACAAAGAATTATAGGTTGGAATGAACCAAACTTATTGTATACAAATGGCAAACTTCAGCTGAAATATACTGGTGAAAAATGTCGAAATAAAAACCAACCGTACTCTCTTACGATAAATATGATCTGTAACTACCTGGAAAAACGGTATATACCAGTTTTGAAAGAAGTCGACGACTGTACCTTTGAAGTCACCGTGATTTCTACGTCAGCTTGTTTGAAGCATTGGGAAGTTAAGAACTGCACCATCGAAGGTGAAAACTACAAGTATGATCTGAGTCCGCTGAGACAAGGCGATAGAAATTATGAAATTGTAGATAGTGGAAATAGGGATCGAAGGTATTATTTTAATTTGTGTGCTCCTGTTGTGAATCGAGAGAATCTGTTATTTCATCCTAATTCCATGATGTCTATGGGGGACTTGTCTGCAGCTGTTATTACAGAAAGGTGAATATTATAATTTTAGTCCATGGGCCAGCGCCCGTTTTTCAAAATGATTACTAACAATCTGAATATTTGTGAGTAGCTTCATTTTGATGGGATGCCCAACTTTTTCCTCTATGAAAATTCTCGATAGTGAGGGCTAATACAGTATGGAGGCGTCAAAAGTGTTGAATGGGTGAATGTTCAAATTTTATTACTAACAGCTACTTTATAAATTGAAGCTTGAAACAATTTTATTACAATTGAAAACAATAATTGTCCTACAAAATGATAATTGTATCAAAGTGTCCCCCACTCCCAACATATATCAACAACTAGGTCTAAAAAAATTATTACTAACCGGCTGATTTTTTCACTGTTGCTTAGCAATATTTTCTTTATGAACTGGTCACATTGTCCTACAAATTGAGTGGTACGTTTTTCCAGTCCTACCTCAGAAATTGTACCACAGAACCCACAATTAAAAATGATTACTAACAATTGACAATTTCCAAGCGTAGGACTGAAAAAACGTACCACTCAATTTGTAGGACAATGTGACCAGTTCATAAAGGAAATATTTGCTAAGCAAAAGTGAAAAAATCAGCCTGTTAGTAATAATTTTTTTAGACCAAGTTGTTGATATATGATGGGAGTGGGGGGCACTTTGATAGAATCATCATTTTTGAAGGACAATTATTGTTTTCTATTTGTAATGAAATTGTTTCTAGATTTAATTTATAAAGAAGCTGTTAGTAATAAAATTTGAACATACACCCATTCAACACTTTTGACGCCTCCATACTGTATTAGCCCTCACTATCGAGAATTTTCGTAGAAGAAAAAGTTGGGCGTCTTGTCAATGATAATGTCTTGATAATGATTAATTAGAAAATTTAATTAAAGGACTGAGCAGGTGCTTTTCTTAAATTTTCTAATTAATCATTTCATTGAGATCTCAAAGTCAGAATTATTTCTAAAATGTGTCTTATTTTCTGGAAATTGTAGGTTTCCATCTCTGGGCAAAGTAACTGAACCCGTTGTCCAAAATGGTGAACTATTTGTGAAACTTACAGGCGTGTATTGCAAAGAAAGAGGAGTGTATTATAGCGCAAAAATTATTTTTGAATGCTCGGATAACGAAGAATCTCAAACAATTATTAATAACAATGGATGCTCTCTAGAATTAAGATGGAGGACCCGACATGCTTGTCCTACTATGAAGAAAGGGGGGAAATGCTCATTGACAGATGGTAAGATAATATTCAGTTTTGAATTTTGCGGTAAAATTTTTTATTTTGGATTCCAGCAGATATTGATCAGGTGTCATTGTATTCATTTAGGCCTACTGAACAACATTAGTGAAACCAATAGGTGGCGGTCTGTCTCACTTTCGATAATATAGGTTCCTAAAGTTCCAAAAATGTTTCGTCTTCACATCATTGATTCCACTATAAAGGCACAGAATTACTGCTTTAATTTAGTTTATAAATCACCTTTGAACATTCACATAACGATTCGATTAGTTTCAATTCAGGAATATTCAATAATTAATGCAAAAACATAGAAATTCTAGTGGTAGCACATAACCACAAAATCGAGGGAATTTGGTAAGTTTGGCAACACTGCTCCGTCCTTCGGCTAGTGACATATTAAATAATGGCTAGAACTGCGGGAAAGCATCTTATCATATTCGCGCTAAATCTGCGGCAGTGCCAAATCTACCATTATTTAGGTTTAGTTTAAAAAGGGGTTACAGTTCACTGCGACCTCAAGGTCTCTTGTGTCCCCTTACAGAGCTGTTCGGGCCCACTCTTCACAGCTCGCCTTCCAGTTTCAGAGAACTAATGAAATCTAATGTCTGTGAGGACTTCAACTAGGCTAGTTCCTCACTCTTACAAGTTTCTTGCTCTAGGCATTCTCTCCTAAGGCTTGCAATGCCAAAGCATTCCATAACTAGGTGAATGGGGGTTTCTTCCTCCTCCCCACAGAACCTACACTCGTCAGTGTCCCACAATCCCATCCTCAAAAGGTGCTTCCTAAGGCGACAGTGTTCTGTAAGAAAGCCAGTGAGCAGGTGTAATTGTTTCTTACCAAGATCCAGATATCTTTTGGATCCCGCTGTCTCAAAGTTCCGAAGGCTTTCTCCTTCTCCAGAAACTCCTTCTTATAGGTACATTTACCTATACCACAGAAGGGTTCTGGGCCTATGAGTGACATTCGTGCTCCCTCTTTGGCAAGTGTATTGGCCTCTTCGTTTCCTTTGATTCCCGAATGGCCGGGAACCCAGATTAAAAGGACCTTATTTTTCTTGCCTACCTCATTGAGTTTGTTCCGGCACTCCCAGATCATCTTTGAGTCGATGACGTAGGAGCTCAGAGCTTTAATAGCAGCTTGACTATCTGAGTGTATGGCTATATCGCACTTCTGATAGTTTCTTTCTAGATTTATATCTAGACATCTTTCAATAGCTAAGATTTCCGCTTGAAAGACGCTCATACAGGAGCCTAGTGACAGTGCACACTTGGTACTTGGCCCGTATATCCCAGCGCCAGCTCCTGTAGAGGTTTTGGAACCATCTGTATACCATTTTACGGTATTTTCTTTGAGGTTATAGTCGGTGTATTCCCGTTCCCATTCCTCTCTTTTACTTAGCAATGTCCTGAAGTTTTTCTCAGTGCTTACTTTCTTGATCATTACATCACTAGGGAGGTTTGCAGATGAGATGTAGTTGTTCAGAGAGGACCAGACTCTCTGATTCTTTATTCTCTCATTACCTGTACCTTCCTTAGATATTCTGGGGTTAGCCTCTACCATGAAAACCGGTGGGCGTTCCCTCATTTTGTAGATATGTGGCACCTCAAATTTTCGATATTTTTGCATTAATTATTGAATATTCTTGAAGTGGAACTAATCGAATTGTTATGTGAATGTTCAAAGGTGATTTGTAGACTAAATTTGAGAAGTAATTCTGCGTCTTTGTAGTAGAAAAGTTAGTGAAGATGGAACATTTTTAGAACATATTTTCTAAACTAAAACTGACCGCCACCTGTTGGTTTCACTAGTGTTGTTCGGGAGCCCTAAATGATCACAATGACACCAAAATCTGATCTAAAATCAAAATAATCATCGTAAAATTTGATCAAATATATTATAATCTTCCAGAAAACGACAGTGTAAAAGTTCCTGGTGATCCAATCGAGGTAGTAATGGACAGCTTCAACACATATTATTTCAGTTTATGCCTAGAATATTATCAACGGTGTACAAGAAACAATTCTTGTACGACGAAGAAATTGTCCAAGAGAATCCAAGACGGAAATCTGCAATTGATTTTGGACGATTCCGACCGATTGAAAACTGTCAATTTGACAGTTCACTGTGATCCTTATACATTTTTGAGTACTTCTAAAGGGCCGGTAAATGATCCTCAGCATCTAGATCTTCAAGTGAAAACGAGAATCTCTTGCAATATGGGTATGTGACGTTAAAGAACATGACGTTCGTTTACTGATTTTTATTTTTATTGTTTATCGCTTTTTATGTTGGGTGCTTTTTTAGTTTATGGGAAAAAAGAAACAATTTTTAACACAATCTTTAACATAACAATTTCAAGTTATGTCATAATTAGATAATAAACTATGTAGTTGGTAGTTGGTTTTGAAATTTGTGAAATTTCATTCATTTATATTAACTGGAATTTCCTGTTTTTTATGGTAGCAACTTATTTTTTGTTTAAATGTGGTTAATTTGTGTGTTTTAATATAGATCGCTTTTGTTTCTCATCATTATTTTGCTTTTTATTACCTGTATAACACGAAATTCTGCTGATGAAAATATTCATTATACAGTGTGTTTACTGTGTTTGGTCATGACTTAGCGATAATTTAAGGTCATCAATATACCTAATGTTATCGACAAAAACACCCATACTTGTAAGTTTACCCCCTTAGTTTTGGAGTAGCCCCCATTTCAAATTTACTTTTTTATTTGCGTTGGCCCTTCCAAATATATCGATTTCTTTGGACATAAAGGTCCTACAGATGTGAAAAAAATGTTTTTTGAAAGATGATACTACCACCTTTCATTGAAGTATAACAATACAAAAACATTCAACTTGAAAACGGCATAAAAAAATTCTTTGAAAAAGTTCATAGTGAAAATATGTACTGATTTTCTCAGTGAATCCGCAATAGTACAAGAACTAGCACATTGAAGTATTATTTTTTTTCAATGATTTAACACGCAAGGATATTAGCTACAAAACAACACTCACATCATTTCTGTATGTTACATGATTTGAGAGTTATTGCTGTTCGAACATGACCCTTATGAAAATTGATAAAATAAAAAAAACCTCAGTACTGTACTTTCGATAATTTTCAATGATAAAACAAACAAATTGATCATAAAATTGCTCAAAATGGCCGCATCTGCTCTGTAGACAGGCAGTGGCCTTCATGACGACTTGTCTTGTGTCTTTTGCTCGCGTAGTGATCATGTTCAAGCAGCAATAACTCTCAAATTATGTAACTTACAGATTCGATGTGAGTGTTGTTTTGTAGCTAATATCCTTGCGCGTTAAATCATTGAAAAAAATTATACTTCAATGTGCTAGTTCTTGTACTATTGCGGATTTACTAAGAAAATCAGTACATATTTTTACTATGAACTTTTTTGAAGAATTTTTTTATGCCGTTTTCAAGTTGAATGTTTTTATATTGTTATACTTCAATGAAAGGTGGTAGTATCATCTTCCAAAAAACATTTTTTTCACATCTGTAGGATCTTTATGTCCAAAGAAATCGATATTATTTGGAAGGGTCAACATAAATAAAAAGTAAATTTAAAATGGGGGCTACTCCAAAACTAAGCGGGTAAACTTCCTAATTTGGGTGTTTTTGTCGATAATATTAAGTATATTTGATGACCTTAAATTATCGCTAAGTCATGACCAAACACACTGTATATCTGCTTCGCTTCAAATGGTGAGAGTAAAAACACTCCCCTAATTATTAATATTGCTGTATCGTTAATTTATAGATTCAAGAAAGATTGGTAGAGCTGTGGAACCAAGAAGTGAACATGAATATAAGATTGATGAGAATAACGACGAATCCTTAGCTGAAAACAAACCAAAGACAGAAAATACTGAGATACCAAAGAAAATCGAAGTAAGCGAAGTTCCTCATCTATCAGAATTGACCAGCAAAGAATCACAGCACGAAATGAAGAATGTCGAAGTAAGCCCAGTTCTTCATTCATCTGAATCGACTAGCAAAGAATCACCGCACGAAATAAGACATGATGAAATCTTTCACCCTGTAGAGGAACATTTAAATAACGTAAAAATTAAACCTACCAATCTTACACCAGTTAATCCAAAACAAGGATGTGAGGTTATAAAAGTCAACGGTAATACCTTGCTGTTAAAAGATCTGACGTCCAAGGAGTTCAAATCCTCTAACGCTACGTATGTGATAAACTTCGATGGCAACTCTTCGAAATGTGGAGGTTTGTTCTGTAAGAATGGCGGTAACATTTTGAATTTTATTGAAGACTGTCCAGAGATAACTTATGGAGAGGATTACGTTAGTTTGAGTTATTCAAAATCGGGAAGCGGTGAGGTGCACTATCCAGGTAATATGATCTAGGTTATGTTTTGCAATATAGTTTGCATGTATTGCAAGAGGTGGTTCGAGTATAAACCGGAATTTTGTTATGAAAAATTTCATTTTTATGTTGTGGAGGTGATATTTTTTACAGGTCTTTTTTCGGATGCATTTTTCGTAGAAATTATTATTTGAAGTGGGGTAATTTTGGCTAGGTTAGCCTTCCAATAACTGCGACCATGTATAATCCGTTCACGAAGTTTGAGCCGTCGGTTGGCCATGACAATTTGGCATATTCCACTGTGTATATTGAAATTTTAGGTTATGATGTTTATTTTCTTGTCAGATTGATGAGCAATGTTGTCAATATTGCATAGAGTTGTCTGATAACTCGCAAGCTCATCGGACGAGGCCGGGTACATTCGGCAACATTGAATTTATTTTACGTTGTGACAGCAAATACTGCCAACTTCAGATGAATAAAGAAACGCCTACTATGTGCTCAACCTTTCGTGAACGGAGTATATAGTCCGTTCACGAAGTTGAGCACATAGTAAGCGTTTCTTTATTTATTTGCAGTTGGCAGTATTAACTGTCATCGAGTAAAATAAATTCAATGTTGCCGAATGTACCCGGCCTCGTCCGACGAACTTGCGAGTTATCAGACAACTCTATGCAATATTAACAACATTGCGTATCAATCTGACAAGAAAATAAACATCATAACCTAAAATTTTAATATACACAGTGAATATGTCAAATTATCATGGCCAACCGACGGCTCAACCTTCGTGAACGGACTATATATTGAAATTTGGGTTAGGTTGTTTATTTTCTTGTCAGATTGATACGCAACGTTGTCAATATTGCATAGAGTTCTCTGATAACTAGCAAGCTAGCCTAGTGATGTAATGATCAAGAAAGTAAGCACTGAGAAAAACTTCAGGACATTGCTAAGTAAAAGAGAGGAATGGGAACGGGAATACACCGACTATAACCTCAAAGAAAATACCGTAAAATGGTGTACAGATGGTTCCAAAACCTCTACAGGAGCAGGCGCTGGGATATACGGGCCAAGTACCAAGTGTGCACTGTCGCTAGGCTCCTGTATGAGCGTCTTTCAAGCGGAAATCTTAGCTATTGAAAGATGTCTAAATATAAATCTAGAAAGAAACTATCAGAAGTGCGATATAGCCATACACTCAGATAGTCAAGCTGCTATTAAAGCACACGTCATCGACTCAAAAATGATCTGGGAGTGCTAGAACAAACTCAATGAGGTAGACAAGAAAAATAAGGTCTTTTTAATCTGGGTTCCCGGCCACTCGGGAATCAAAGGAAACGAAGAGGCCAATACACTTGCCAAAGAGGGCGCACAAATGTCACTCATTGGCCCAGAACCCTTCTGTGGCATAGGTAAATGTACCTATAAGAAGGAGTTTCTGGAGAAGGAGAAAGCCGAGAGGGAAAAACTCTGGCGGAATCTCCCAGGGATGGATCATTCCACTAAGTTCCTTCGGAACTTTGAGACAGAGGAATACAAAAGATATCTGGATCTTGGTAAGAAGCAATTACGCCTCCTCACTGGCTTTCTCATTGGACACTGTCGCCTCAGGAAGCACCTGTTGAGGATGGGATTATCGGAGCCTAAGGAGAGAATGCCTTGGGCGAGAAACTTGTAAGAGTGAGGAACTAGCCTCATTGAAGCCTTCACAGATATTAGATTTCATCAGATCTCTGGAACTGGAAGTCGAGCTGTGAAAGATGTGGTCAGAACAGCTCTGTAAGGGGACACAAGAGACCTTGAGGTCGCAGTGAACTGTAACCTCTTTTTAAACTACTATAAACTTAATTATGGTGTTACGGCACTCCCAGGTCAGCAAAGATCCTTGGCATTACGATTCTAAGGATCTCAGCATGGCCTGGCTGTCTATGGTGCCCTAAGTCTAACATCCAGTGTAGCCACTCTAACGACACTAAATTTTTCTCTTGTTTATTTGAACCACACTTGTATGTATTTGATGTTTACTCATCTCTGGATAAATTTCTAAATATTATTGTAGTTTCAGAGAATTCCAGTGTTAACTCTGTCCACAAGAAGGTACAAATAGTGCTAAAATGTACCCATGATGACATCACCGCAACAACTTCGGAAACAAAAAGTGAAATCACTGTCCACTATTCATCACCTAAAATATGTATTTTTGCACAGTCGTCGAATCTCTTAGTTGTTTTTGTTTGTATTGGACTTGTTGTTATTTGTTCTCTATGTTTGACTGCCTTCGTTATTTACAGAAAGAAATATTGCATGAAATCTTATACTAGAGTTAATGAAGAATCGGGATTGATCATTCATTCCAAACTGCTTTAGTTGAAAGATTGAATTTTAGTTGACCTGTTTCAGTATTATCTTATTATTGTTAAGGATTTTTAGAATTTGCTTTGATTTTGGCCTTTTTTAACTTTTTTTTGTTAATGTTCCTAATTGATTAATTGTTTTCATTTTATTTATTTGAGATTCATCTTCTTTAATCTTTTAGCATTAAAACTTTTTCATGAAACTTTGTGATACTTTACACATTACATTATATTAGAGAAAGTATATGTTTAATTTCATATTAAAAAATCCTTTTTTCTACATACTTATACCTGAAAGAAGGTGCCATTTCGTTTTAATTTCGAAGAAAACCTTGTATAATTCAGAGCTATCCTGTGCTGATGAGCCTAATAAGGACGAAATGGCCATCCATGGCCTGTTTGATACCACTTCCTTGCATTTTGTCTTGAACGAGGACGAGATTAGCTCCGAAGTATGAATTTAATATTGGTTGATTTAAATTGATTAATATTATTCTCTGCTTTCATTTTTGTATTCATGGTGATGTTACGCGTTAAACCTATGTTTATTTATCAAGAGTAATGTTAAATACAGTGGAACTTCCCTATAACGAAAGCGCTAAATCCGCAAAAAATTCGTTATAAAGAAATTTCGTTATACAGAAAATTTGTTTCTATAGTCAGCAATGTCGCGGTCGACTTCACTGATAAATTTAAGTTCATCATTCAAACTTAAGCACTTACTTTTAGACATTTTCGCACAACTTTCACACTAGCGTAATGGTTAGATTGAAACCAAACAGCCAGGGGTGTATTTAAAACTGTTTCAGAAGGATCTCTCTGCCCGCCGTAATGATTTAGTTTAAGGTCGGGATTTATTACGTACGCCCGAAGAATTTCGGAAAAAATCCAACCTTATACCTTCTTATCAATAATCATTCAAAGAGTGACATTCTTTGAATATTTCGTTATAGAAAGAATTTACTTCGTTTTAGAGGGTGTTTTTAACATCGAATTTGGATTCAAAATGCAATGTCTTGTACGAAATTCGTTATACAGACGTTCGTTATGGGAAGTTCCACTGTATACCTTTTTATTTAAGAAGACAACTTTGAATTATCTTGTATTGACGAAAATAATAACTGTACTATAATAAACAAAATTTAATGCAATACTTAAACATATTCTATATATTAAAATTGGAATAATTTATAATTACGTTGAAAATATAAAGCATAATCGTATAAAAAAAACTTAGAGCTAGGTATATCAATATTTTGCTATATTACATTAAAATCTTTTTAGAAACTCCTCTGATACAATTCGAGCTCTAGCGTTAACAGCCAACTTCATCTCTGATATTTCTTTATCGATTTCTTCCATAAAATGAATAACGAAATCCACCAGTTTGTGTTTGTACATCTGCTCGGTATGGAAATTTGTGATTAAGAAACTTATGTCGTATCCTTCTACTGGTTTCCTTCTAAGGACGATGAAATTCTCAGCTCTCATCATCATGAACCTCATGAACTTTTTGCATAGTATCTTTTCGATCTCATCGGCTTGCTTTACAGCGATGCTTATTCTTACAGAGTTTATGGATGATTCAATCAATACTTTTTCCTTATCGTTTCTTGAAATAACAACTGGTGTTAATAGTAATTCTTTATTGGATCTCACCTCCACTTCAGGTTTGTTGTGCCTTTCAACTCTTTGAGATGAAAAATCTTTTAGACACATAGCAGCAGTTAGGGTGTGTCTCACCGCTGTAAGGTAAGGTTTCAAAGTTGCAGACATATTTGTGTAATTATTACTATGGAATTATAATACTATACAATGAGCACTTATTTTGGCATAATTTTTGGAAAATTTTTATAAGAAAAATTTTTAAAGAAAGGTTAACCTGAAACTGGGACAGGCTCAAGACCATAGAAATTCTCGGAATGAATAAGACAAACAATGACAAAATATAAAATAACATCGCAAATTTTAAAAATCCTTTATCTTATTTCATACATTTTCAAGGAAATTGGGCAGTATTTGTAATTAATACAAATTTATTTTCTGGATATGAAAATCGTTGAGGAAGCATAAAAAGAGCTGATTAAATTCTATGGCGTCAAGTGAAAGTGTCAAAAAGTTGATAGTTGTGAAATATTCTGTGGTTGTGAAAATAGTGCAAATTTGCAAACAGCTGTCAATAGTGAGGTGAATTTGAAAACGTAAAACATCCAAAAAACAGTTTTTGATCTTGTGATTTCGCACCTAATTTTTCTGGTAAGTCGAAAGAGCATTCATAAGTTGTTTTTGATGTGACTGGTAGTGTGTTACACTGTTTTTCAAGTGCGTAGAAGAAAGTTTGTGGTCTGTACAAATCAGGCCAAATATTTGTAATTGTTCACATATTTAAAGCTTAAGGCACTTCGTAAGTTCGATAATTGTTCTTTGGTGTTATGCTAGAAAAGTGTTACAAATACTTAGGTATTTAGAACGCCTCTATTTTGATTGTTCTCATTATTTACTTCTCGACGAGTCTAAAATATTAATTATTACATTTCACGTTCTTTACTTTGATGATATCAATACAATAATGTTGTGATAACTTGTTACATATAAGGGGACAATTTGCTAAATTCAAAAAATACGTTATTTCCCAATTTTCATTCTTTCACACCAATGAAGTCACAGAAAAAAACATAACTTTTGATTATTCCTATCACTTCACTTTATTTACCTCTTTAGTTTGTATACTTCTATGAAATGTAAATTTTTTTGTTTCTTCTAATTCAGTTAAAGTTTATAAACAAATACGCTGCTAAAATAATAATGGAATAACTTTTCTGGTATTGTAAACATTGGCTATTTATATTCAAGATATTATATCATGCACAAAAAGCTTTTTAGTTAGTATTCGAAAAAATAAACTCATTAATTGTTTGTAAAATGATAATGATAGTTTCTGTAGAAATTATTTTAGATGTGGGCAACATTCGATTAATGTTAATGCAGATTTTAGAAATAATAATATGACTCCGATGAATGTGGCCACAGAGCAAATAGACAATTCTAAACTTGCTTATTTTACATGTTTCAACTTAGGAATTCAATATTATAAAATTGATAGCTAAAATACAATTTTTAATAGATATTCTCATGCAATACGTAGTTTTATCATAATGTTAAGATATACCGCCTAGCATTTTCTGAAACTTTTGAAGGGTTAGTGGATTTGTTTCTCCCCAACTTCTACGCTAATGGAAAGGAACGATTTTCGAAAAGCTCATTTGAACCGCCAATGTTTTCTACACAAAAAAGGTACTCTTGGTTCCACGCTCTAAAGTCGACCGTTTTCGAGAAAAAACAATTTTTATGTTGAATTTTTTGACTGTTAGTGAAGAATTTCCAAAAAAAAATATTTCAAAAAATTGACCTTTTTTTTCAACATGAAAGTTTATTTTTCTCGAAAACAGTGGACCTGGAGTACTTTTTTGGTGTAGAAAACATTGGCGTCTCAAAAACCGTACTTTTTCCAATAGCTGGAACGAAATATTTTTTCGAAACACCCTGTACATCACATCAAAACATGGGAAACCGATATTTGCGTCCCACACATCTCTTTATCAATTAATAATATATTCGACCTACATTTATTGTTACATTATGCGAAATATTATCAGATGTGATCATTAAAGTTCACTTCTTCCTTTGTGAATTTTATAATACCATAATATCCAAGATTACATCAACCGTATTAATTATTCATGGACAAGATATCTGCATAAATTAAAACGCTTGAAATTCCTAATATGTCGGCTCCTTTTTCAAAATAAAAATAGAATAACAGGTTTTGTTAAAAATGTTCGTTTTACGACACTTTTTCTTGGAAATAATAACCGAACGCATTGTATAAAGGGTCTCTCTTTATGCAGTGCTACCAAAATCCTTAACAGATGTTTCAGAAACACCGTTTTTGTAAGGGTCATAAAAATTTTCGGCGAATTACGAACCTTTTAAGTTCTGTTTTGGAAAAAGTAAATACAATTTCGAGAAGAATTTCGTAACTGTCTTAGATAAAATTGCGTTTTTATTTTTTAGGTAAAAAAAACTCAAGATACTATTCTTACTGTGAATTACATGTGTGATATTAACGAAAATATTGAAGAAAGCATTGACGTACCTTTTTTTCATCAAATTTATTCGGACAGAAAGAAGTCTGTACGGACGCCACTGGTGATAATTGAAAAAATTGTGTAATGTCTGAAATATTTTCGAAAAACCGTTTTTTTTAAATTTCAACCACCTGTATCTCAAAAATAATCAGACACATTGTTTTTGAGACCCATAGTTTATAGTTATAGTTTAAAAAAGGGGTTACAGTTCACTGCGACCTCAAGGTCTATTGTGCCCCTTTATAGAGCTGTTCTGACCACATCTTTCACAGCTCGCCTTCCAGTTCCAGAGATCTGATGAAATCCAATATCTGTGAAGGCTTCAACGAGGCTAGTTCCTCACTCTTACAAGTTTCTCGCCCAAGGCATTCTCTCCTTGGGCTCGCAATGGCAAAGCATTCCGTGATTAAGTGAATGGGGGTTTCTTCCTCCTCCCTACAGAACCTACACTCGTCAGTGTCCGATAATTGAGACATTTGAACTGTTATATTTTCATATCTGTTAATTCATATTCTTCCTTTCAGTTTTCTTGTCACAATGGACGAAGAAAAGGAGAGGAATGAAGCCATAGCGAACATACGAGCTTGTCTTATTTCGGTCAAAGGGAAAGTTTCCTTACGTCAACTTGAAAGTAAGTAGTCATCAGTATTTTTAACAAAATGTGTTTTTCTCCAGTAGCAAAAATTAATATACAGGTTTTCCCGGAAAATGTGGGAAATCTCTCGGATTCAGATAGAACATAAAAAATAAGATGTCAAGTTCCCATCATTTTTTTTTCTAGTGGACCTCCCTATGAAGATACGACCTCCTAAATGACGCCACTGGAAATTCATTTTAGTGGATTAAATTTCAATTACTTTTTTCATTATTTTTTTTCGAAAACGGTTCATTTTATTGACACTGAACAAGAGTACCTTTTCTTTAACTTAATGTTCAAGGTATCCAAATATGTTTTTTTAGCACTTCATCTTACAGGGTGTTAAAAATGTAAGCATTCAAATGTACAACCCAGTCTGCCCCTGGTAAACTGAACAAGCTAATTGAAATTTGATTGCGTTGATTCAAGAGGTCCTTAATACTATTAATCATATCAAATTTTCATTGAATTATATCGAGTAGTTTGCAACTTATTCCACTAAAATGGATTTCCAGTGGTGTCATTTAGGAGGTCGTATCTTCGTAGGGAGGGCCGCTAGGAAAAAAAATTATGGGAACTTGTCATCTTCATTTTTTATGTTCTATCTGAATCTGAGAGATTTCCCACATTTTGCTGGACATCCTGTATAATACATTTCCTTTTTCAGCCGACTACAGAGTGATATGCGGACAAAGAATACCTTACACCCGTTTGGGTTACAGCAATGTACAAGACTTCATAAAGTCCATACCTACTCTGATGCTCACCAAAACTTCCACAGGGGAATTTTTCGTTGATGCACAGGTTTCAGAGAAATCTTCGCATATAACAGATATGGTCAGTAAGCAGAAGAACGCCAAGAAAAAACCACCTCTGATAAGGTAAGACCCTTTGAGCTGTCATTTTGCTATGACAATTTGGCATATTCCACTGTGTATATTAGAATTTTATGTTTTATTGTTTATTTGCTTGTCAGATTGATACGCAATGTTGTCAATATAACAGGAGTTCTCTGATAACTCGGAAGCTCGTCGGACGAGGCCGGGTACATTCGGCAACGTTGACTTTATTTTACGTTATGACAGCAAATACTGCCAACTTCAGATGAATAAACAAACGCCTACTATGCTCTCAATAATATGTGAACGGAGTATATAGTCCGTTCACGAAAGTTTAAGCGCATAGTAAGAGTTTGTTATTTATCTGAAGTTGGCAGTATTTGCTGTCATAACGTAAAATAAAGTCAACGTTGCCGAATGTACCAGGGGCCTCGTCCGACGAACTTGCGAGTTATCAGAGAACTCTATGCAATATTGACAACATTGCGTATCAATCTGACAAGAAAATAAACAACATAACCTAAAATTTTAATATACACAGTGGACTATGCCAATTTCCATGGCCAACCGGAACCGATTATAGGTGTAGTGTTTGTATGTTTGAATTTGTTTAACGAATATGCTGCAATATTCATATTGAAGGTTTCTTTTCATTGGACCAGATTTTTCTTTTTTTATCATCTTGAGATTGCATCTGAAAAAAAAATGAACAAAAAAATCACAAGAAAGTATTAAGTAATATAAATATCAACTTTCTGTCACAAATTACAGTCAATACTCTGTTCAAACTCTTCCTTGAACTTGAAACAAACTCTTGCTTGATATTGGCCTGTTTTAATTTGCAGAAGTCAATCGAAATCCGTAAGATTCCACAAAAACATAGCGCCACCAAAGAACTGGAACACGATAACCACCAAATACAAGCCCAAACAATTCAACACTTCTCCTAGGACGGCAGCTGTGTCCCATAATCAATTGATAAATAGGAGTCCCGAGAAGACTAGACCCGTTGTCTCCAGGCCTGCTCCCGTGCCAGTGACGGAACCACCTACCTACAAGTAAGTTTGGATAGATAGTCGAGCATTCTGACACATAGATGGCGCTGAAAAGGATGAATTTTTCGATACAGAAAAGTGTTATAATGGGCGCCAAATTCGAATTAAATTATTCCTACGTATTACATTAAATTTAGACGTCGAGCCCAAAAAAACATCCTGATCGATAAAACAAAGCTAGTGCTTTGCTATGTGATCAGGATGTTGTTTTTCATCTCAAAGTTGTTTAAAATAAATTGATATTAATGAAATGCGATGCTGTATTGCTGTAGTTTTATTAGAAATCATCATCGCTCGATTAATAACCGAGTGGATTACATGATTTTTCCGACGATCTCAACATGAATAGTGTATAAATTCTTGATTGAAATACATTCTCATTTTGCACAAGACATACATTTGACACAATGGAATTTCTATGTTCCAGTAGAGTTTTGACATTTCTCGTAGTGCTTCTGAATACTTTGTGTACGGTTATCATAAGGATTGTACATTAAAATATGGCATAAATTGAGTATTGAAATGGGTCATTAATGATCAATTTCGTACACATTAAAATCGGTGGAAAATGTAGTTTATGACTATGTAGATTCTAGCTTAAAAAAAAAAATTTCAAAACTTTATAGGTTTTTACTCCCAGTCTCTGAAACAGAAATAATTAAAAAAAAAATTATTAAAATGAAGTGCTCCTGCGAGAAACTTTGCACTTATTTGTCAGGAGCAAATCGGTCTTGAAAAAATTGTTGCCTAACAGTAAAACTAAAAAAGGAAATGAATTAAAAGGATAATGTAACGTTTCTGTGGCTATATCAGACACCTTCTTCAGACAAACTTGTAAAATCTTCAGAATTGTGTGTTTTTTCAATTGCAATCTGAATGGAATTGAAAGTTGTCAATATTTAGAGATGTTGATTTATTTAATTTTGAAATGTCCTGATGTCATTTCTTTCTTCAATAAATCAATCTAAATACGATCTATTACAACAGAACAATTGGCCAAATTATCTACTTTATCTAATAAAATACATGTAGATTCCTTAATTTTCCTTTTATAATTATCAGGTTCCGTCATTAGGATCTTTGTGTTGTTCCAGTTCATCTTATGATCTCCGCTATTTGAACATACATGATCAGCGATTTGTGATCTTGTAATGTCTCTATTTTTGATGTTCTTCTTATGTTCCCGTTTTCTTATCTCTAAAGGTCTTGATGTCTCTCCTGTATAAGATTTTCCACATATACAGGGAATATTGTAAACACAATTTTTTGATTTTTGCGTCTCATTCATTGATTTCGTTCTGGTTAGAATGGATCTCAAATCATTTTGTGTTTTGATTCTATAGTCCGTTCACGAAAGGTTGAGCCGCCGGTTGGCCATGGAAATTTGGCATATTCCTCTGTGTATATTAAAATGTTAGATTATGTTGTTTTTTTTCTTGTCAGATTAATACGCAATGTTGTCAATATTGCATAGAGTTCTATGATTACTCGCAAACTCGTCGAACGAGGCTGGGTACATTCGGCAACGTTGACTTTATTTTACTTTATGACAGCAAATACTGCCAACTTCAGATAAATAAACAAACGCCTACTATGCGCTCAAACTTTCGTGAACGGAGTATATTCTGTAGATTCTAGTTGTACACACAGGGTGTTAAGTTAACTGACAAATTCTACAAAATTTCTTCCAGAAGGTCCATTTCTGCGATCGATTCCACATGGAAGACATCTCCCCCGAAACCCGCAGAACCTGTCACCGGGGTGATGTTAAACACCCCGATGAGGACTAACTATACTTCTCCAAGGCTTGTGGTACCCACAGCTCCGGTTACCCCACCGAACAACACTTCTAGACTCAGGTCCTCGAACGTAACGGATTACAACAGTCCGGTAGATCTTGTGACGTTCTCCGCATCTTTGGTTGAAGCCTCCAAGAAGAGATTGACCAAGATGATGTCGGAGGTGTCGCTAGATAGGGATAGCGGTAATAGCAGTCCTACGAACGATGTTAAGGTAAGATATTTGTTATGGAAACATAGATAATCATCGAAATGAATACAATCTTCAATTAGTAGGCTCACAGAACCTTCTTCATGCGGACTGGGATGATTATTCAAGATGTTGTCAATGAGGGAAGAGACAGACCGGTTTCGGCCTCATTAGACCTCGTCAGTGTCCCATATCCCTCAGAGACAACAATTGAAAAACTTCTTCATTTAAGAATACTTGTAAGAAGCTATCGAGTAACATCTAACAGATGGTGACATCCAGTAGTGTCAAATGAGAAGTTCAATCATCACAGATCGCATACTGAAAGCACTGATTACTTCCTCTTCACTCTTTGAGATGTTAGCAGTGGTCCTAAATCAGGCCCTTCATGCAAGTTTCTCCGAGTGATGGAAACACCCAATTTTTAGAGGCTGTGAAGCCAAGTGATTTTAAGATATTTGTTAGTTTTCAAAATACAGTGGAACTGACCTATAACGGACTTCTGTATAACGAATTTCGTACAAGACATTGCACCTTGAATCCAAATTACATGTTAAAAACACCCTCTAAAACGAAGTAAATTCTCTCTATAACGAAATATTCAAAGAACATCACTCTTTGAATGGGTATTGGTAAGAAGGTGTAAGGGTGGGTTTTTCCGAAATTTTTCCGGGCGTACGTAATAAATCCCGACCTCAAACTAAATCATTACGGCGGGCAGAGAGATCCTTCTGAAACAGTTTTAAATACATCCCTGGCTGTTTGGTTTCAATTTAACCATTACGCTAGTGTGAAAAGTTGTGCGAAAATGTCTGAAAGGAAGTGCTTAAGTTTGAATGATAAACTTAAATTTATCAGTGAAGTCGACCGCGACATTGCCGACTATAGAAACAAATTAACTGTAAAACGAAATTTCTTTATGACGAATTTTTTTGCGGATTTAGCGCTTTCGTTATAGGGAAGTTCCACTATAGTTATGAAAATTCCAGAAGTTTCGGATTTATTGACATTAGAGTTTTTTTGAATAATTTTCCCGATATTTCTAATATCACATGTTTGATCATTTCGAAATTATGTATGTATGTATTTTGAAAGAGAATAGTGACGTGCAAAGTTCTTCAAAATTTCGTGAGGAACGTGCTGTTAAAAAATTTAAAAAATATTATGTCTGTGCGTGGTAAACTGATACATTTCTGGTCGCTATAACTCTCGAAAGGAACGTGTTTCGGCCTTGGAATTTTAAAGGTAGATTTGTGACAACTACATCTCTGTATGCTTTCATGAACAGTCAAAATCGGTTGATTGGTTCCTGAGTTACTATCACTTGAACTTCGTCCCCTTTATTATTTCAATATTAGCGAAATTGCAGATCCGATCAATATCAAACTTGATATTTAGAATGAAGACAGCTTTGTGCTGAATTTGGTCAGAATCGTATCATTAGAATGTTTTCAAAAAAATAAATACTTTGGCTTGTAATACTCCTTTGTATCTTAAACCTCTCTGTGACAATGTGTGTGATTTTGATATGTAATTGACAAGTCTATATTATAGATTTGTGTTGTAATCTTCATGCGACTCAGAAGCAGTGTTACGTTTATTCTTATCAGAAAATCGATCATTCGAATTTGGACATCCTTATAATTCTAGGTTACATTTTATTGATTTATGAAGTTCGTTCTCTAGTTTCAATCAACGCTAGTTAGTTAGTTTAAAAAGAGGTTACAGTTCACTGCGACCTCAAGGTCTATTGTGCCCCCTTACAGAGCTGTTCGGACCACTCCCTCACAGCTCGCCTTCCAGTTCCAAACATCTGATAAAATCCAATATCTGCGAAGGCTTCAACGAGGCTAGTTCCTCACTCTTACAAGTTTCTCGCCCAAGGCATTCTCTCCTTAGGCTCGCAATGGCAAAGCATTCCGTTACTAGGTGAATAATGGTTTCTTCCTCCTCCCCACAGAACCTACACTCGTCAGTGTCCGATAATCCCATCCTCAACAGGTGCCTCCTGTACAAAAGCCAGTGTATTTGTTTCTTTCCAAGATCCAGATATCTTTTGGATCTTGCTGTTTCAAAGTTCCGAAGGAACTTAGTGGAATGATCCATCCCTGGGAGATTCTGCCAGAGTTTTTCCCTCTCGGCTTTCTTCTTCTCCAGAAACTCCTTCTTATAGGTACATTTACATATACCACAGAAGGGTTCTGGGCCAATGAGTGACATTCGTGCGCCCTCTTTGGCAAGTGTATTGGCCTCTTCGTTTCCTTTGATTCCCGAATGGCCGGGAACCCAGATTAAAAAGACCTTATTTTTCTTGCCTACTTCATTGAGTTTGTTCCGGCACTCCCAGATCATTTTAGAGTCGATGACGTAGGAGCTCAGTGCTTTAATAGCAGCTTGACTATCTGAGTGTATGGCTATATCGCACTTCTGATAGTTTCTTTCTAGATTTATATCTAGACATCTTTCAATAGCTAAGATTTCTGCTTGAAAGACGATCATACAGGAGCCTAGCGACAGTGCACACTTGGTACTTGGCCCTCATATCCCAGCGCCAGCTCCTGTAGAGGTTTCAGAACCATCTGTATACCACTTTACGGTATTTTCTTTGAGGTTATAGTCGGTGTATTCCTTAGTGGCCGGAACATTAGCAAATTTGCCTTCCATTCTCGGGATCGCGGGTACGAATCTCGCCATAGAATGAAATTTTTTCGAGTTTAATTTTATGCAGGCTTGTTTTGTTTTATTATACGATGTGGAGTTAACAGCTTTTGAGCTCATGTTTATTTTCTTCAATCGTCTGATTTCATAAATTATATATTTTTAGTTGGCGGGTACAGAAATGTTGAGTGGAAACCCGATAGAAGACCTAAGAAGCATTGTCGAGTGTTACAAACTGGGTAAGATCGATGTTAACCACACGGTTATGCAACCAAAGAAAAAATACGCCAAAGCTCTCTACAATTGTAAAATAACGGTCGATGGCCAGACATATCTAAGTTATCCGGAAGAGTTCCTCGATGCCAATTCCGCAGAAGTTTATTGTGCTCAAAAGGCCCTCGATGATTTGTTACCTAAATGTACTAGAAGAGAAAGTTGCTGTTGGCTACCAGCAAAGACATCAAAGAAAGAATACCACCCATGTTGAAACAGTACGCCCAGGTGAGCCTTAATCAAACCAAATTGTATTAATTTCTGTTTTTTTTTCTTCTTGTTTTTTATTAATTTTTCTGCATCTTTTTATTAACTATATGTTTCTGAAAATTCTTGAAATGAGTTATATTTCAGGGTATCTGGAGTTCTAGAATAGAAGAAGACTACGCAGATCTGTATCTGGAACAGCTTCCCACAAATTGGTTGGAAATAATAGACTCTTGTGAGTGCGTAGCTGTGGAAAGGATTCAAGACGACCGATATGTGCTGAAATATTGCCTACCTGGAATGGTAATGTATCTCTATTCGTTTATTTGTTTGTTCTTGTTCTTCGTAAAAGTTTGAAGATACCGAAGATTAAATTGCCTGTTGCCACTGATCGATGTTTTGCATCGTTGCCATTCACTGTTTTGCATCTTGGTCATTGCTACCGAATAACTTTCGCATAATAAAATACACTTTATCCACGAATATGTATAATCTACCCATTTTAGGTCTGTTTGCTCGGCCAAATAATACCCATTAATCACTAGTGAATAACAGGTCATTATACGCTGCTGTCAGATGCTTCATGGATTCAGCTATATTATATTGTTAAAACTGATATTTGTTCAGTGTTTTAGAGTTCACTAACTGAAAAATATTTGTGGGATTATCTTTTTAATCAAGGGGCAAATTCACTTTGAATACAATCAATTATTATTACGAAATTTGCAAGGACGAGTTCATCAAAAAATGACTCATATGTCAACTTGACTTTATCCTGTCTTGTCGCGGTCGCCAAATGTTAAAATCTTCAAGAAATATATTCAGTAGTCGTGGATAAAGTATAGTATGCTACTCACGTATAATGGCTGTTATTCACTCGGTGATTCACCTAGTGAATAATAGTCATTACAGTTATCCCCTATCAACAATATTTAAAAGAATTTGAAGGAAATTGAAGAAATGTTGTAGCTGTAGAAAGAATAGGGGAAGGACTGTATTATATTGGAAAATTGCTAAAAGAAGACATTTCTGCATCTTGATATTGGTTTGAGGGTATGCACTGTACATATTTTTGCATATTGTGTAGCATTCAAAAGTTGTCTGGATGGTTTTCAGTATTTTTTTGCATCTGATCATACTGTATATATTTCACATTGCCACAGCAGCACACTTTTTCTGCATCACCTGCGACTTTGTGTTTGAAGTACTAATTTCTATTCTTTCTGATATTTTCACATATTAATACTACGCGAATAGGAATGAAAAATATATTTCATTGAAAAATTATGCATTAGCGTCTTGAATGATTTGAATCTTTGAAATTTGGATGAGTTTTCATAATTTGGAATAATCACTTCATAACTTCATGCAATTCATTCTTGCATCACTAGACTATATTTCATTCTAATGCTACTAGAAATTTACAAATCATTGATTCATCGGAAAGTATCGTAACATTTTCGATATTCGAAGTAAAAAGTAATATTATGTTTCAGATGCCTCTAAATAATAATAAGAAACAATCTATATAATATAACATTCCAGGACAACCTGTATATTAGATAACATTTGCAGTGTTGTCTTATCATCAGACAGAAATCACTTTAACCTCACATTATCCTTCATGCAGAAGATGAAATGTCAAATTCACACAGCCTACTGACCAATGGCACAAAGAAGAGGAACATAAGAGTTGCCAACTGCTTGAAAACACCAAAAATCGCTACCCTTTTTATGCAATAAATCAACTTTTATCGAGTTTCGAGCTAAGTTGATTTATTGCACAAAAAAGGAAGTTATCTTTTGTGTTTTTTAAGCAGTTGGCTACTCTTATGGTACTGTTCTCTTGCCATTGGAGTATATAGTCCGTTCACGAAAGTTTGAGCCGTCGGTTGGCCATGGAAATTTAGCATATTCCACTGTGTATATTAAAATTTTAGGTTATGTTGTTCGTTTTCTTGTCAGGTTGATACGCAATGTTGTCAATATTGCATAGAGTTCTCTGATAACTCGCAAGCTCGTCGGACGAGGCCGGGTACATTCGGCAACGTTTACTTTATGTTTGTTGGGACAGCAAATATGTACTGCCAACTTCAGATAAATAACCTAACGCCTACTATGCGCTCAAACTTTTGTGAACGGACTAAATGTATAAAATGGCATCGAGATATAATAGAGAGAGACGCTATGACATACAATTGAGTAAGGAAAAATAGTACCACTGGGCGGGGCTAAGTCGGGGACCAATATGGCGGAAAGTTCAGGGTTGAATTAAATTGCCAATTTTTTCTGTTCGCAAATTTCACCGAAAAAATACGACGTGTTAGGTCTTTGGAAACCTGTCCAATAAGGTCAATTGAATATCAAATAACCAATTTTTCTTCAGGCGATAATATACGCATATAAAAAGATATCGGATTACCATGACAGACTTGCAAAAATTTCGAATGCGGATCTGTTCAGTACTCAACCCTACCTGTGATGTGTTTTTCTTCTAGTTTTTCTTTTTATCTGTCTCTTCTCTGCTTGAAAAAGGCCTTACAGCACACGATACCCTTTTTATTGTATATTATTAAGCAGAGAAAAATCACAATTTAACTAGAAAAGGCGTAAGAATTACAATTCCTCCAGAAAATTCAACGATTGTCAAATTTGACGTTAAGGTGGTAGTAATATGGCGGACTGGTACCACGTTTATTTCAATGATGGCAACTCTATACTATCCTATCTCTATGATGTGAGTTGACATGTGTCAAACTTCAACCTAATGATGGACGCACAGGGGTATCACGTGGTTAAAACTCACGCTATAGACACGCAGGGCACTTGCGTTCACCGTTATAAAACTTCTTTCATTCCTTCACCATAACTGCATGTGTTTTTTCTAATGCTGGATGCTTAGTGGTTTGCTTGAGGTGCATTAACACTCTATGAATTGTCCCCTAACAATATAGGCTTTACAGAAGGGAGAAAAGTTTGGTAGCATACTCCCTCCGGATGTCTCCATTCCGTCTAGCACGGTTGTGTTCACCGAAGACAACAAACTGATTGCTCAGATCACCTGTATTATGTCGCTCAACGAGATATGGTGTCAGCAGCTGGACACCCCGCAGTTCGTAAGTATATAAATATTTGTCGAATTGTTCGAATTTACTCATTGAAATTAACTACAAAAGTACTAAAACGAATCTTTTGTACAGCGATACGAAATACTAGCCGACGAGTCCGTAGACCAAGCTCATATCACCTCTAAAATCATACTGACCCTTTTATTCCTTTTTTTCAACAGCTTCACACTTCTCGCATTTATGCATTTCAGCATTAATTCAATTACGCATTATGTACGGGGGAATCCCCAACCTCCTTGTTCACTAAAACTTGACGCCTGGTCTACGGCCACGTCAGGCAACACACAATACTTCGCCTAGCCAACTAATGACCTGGTTAAACTCAAATCTCCGACATATTTACATACATCGAAAACATATGATATACAATGCATCAGACAGAGAATTCTTCCCTCCAGTTGCACAGATGAATAGACGAGATAATCATGTGCTGTAACACACTAAATTCCGTTGTCTTATTGCAATAATCTAGTCTTGTCTCTCTCTTATTGCAGTACGGTAGGGAACCTACAGTACAGGTATAGAATTATTTAATTTGTCAGGCTGTCCGTAATACTCGATTCAAGTATTTACTGTTGCCTACCATACTGAATGTATTACGCTCCTCTCAACGATAAGAGAGAGACAAGACTAGATTATTGCAATAAGACAACGGAATTTAGTGTGTTACAGCACATGATTATCTCGTCTATTCATCTGTGCAACTGGAGGGAAGAATTTTCTGTCTGATGCATTGTATATCGTATATTTCAGATGTGAATTTCCAAACCTGTATAATTTTTAAATCAAGAGCTAACATAATACATAAATGAAACAAGAATGCCCTATACTGTAATCAATTTCAAGCGGATAACCAATAATAACTGCGGTTATCATTGGTTCAGCCCTTGGTTATTCCTTTTTGTCCTAGAACAAATAACCGGCCCTCGGCTCTCGTCGCTTGAATGCGGTTTCTGGTTATTTGTCAATTGTCAATATAGGTTATATTTATATTTTTTTATGTTTTATGCAATAAATACAAAATTCGATTTGCAAATGTAAATTATTATGCTTCAAGTTCAACTCTATGCATCCCAAAATATTAATGTTTGAAACGTGGATTCAATGTAACGATGAACATATGTTTTTCAGAATGTTCCACTTGACAAAAAAAAGTTTTTTTGTTCTGACAGAAATGATTCGAAGAGAAAATATTACCGAAAATATACAGGAGGACACTATCCAATAGATTTAAATTCACATGTATTGATATCGCTGTGGTATTTCACACGTCACAGTAAAGTTTGCTATCAATAAAACTTTTTTTGGGAACTTAAACACAAATTCATAATTTTTTCTAACAGTCGAGAGCTATTAATTGTAACACAAAGCTTTTCCCATTATCCAAGTAAAGAAAGAATGTTTTGTTATACTCAAACAATATCAGCAATCTTTGAGAACTTCGGACAATTCTATTTTAAATAATATTTACAAGTCTGAAGCTTTTGGATGCTTTAATTTCGGAACCTAACTCAGAAATTTCAATAGATAAGTTTAATTGCTAAATGAATGAAACTAAGCCGATAATTGAAATTGTTGAAATAGTTTTCTCAATATAAATCGTAACGTGGCTAAGCTCACGAATACATATCTTCTTCGAGTATGCTTCGTCAGTCAACAACATTTGAAATTTGCCGCTTACAACCTTTCTTTTCTAATAACCAGAAGTTTAAACCAGCTCTTGAGTCTGGTCATTTGCGGTTCAAATCAATGACGTCGAAGGGCTAATTCATAAGGTTATTACTTTGAACCAAAAATAACCAAAACCGCTTGAATGCAATTGGTTAACCAAAATGATAACCGGTTATCCTCTTGAAATTGATTTATATTTCACATTTGAACAGGACTACCACAACGACATGATAACGAAGATGGAAAAATACTACAACGTAGAAGCGATAAAGCTAAAAGCTGGCGATATACAGGTAGGTTCGTATTACGTGGCCTACTACGAGATGAACTGGTACCGTGTCAGAGCGCTGGAACTTCAAGAGCAGTTCGTCAACTGTTTCCTGATCGATTTCGGTGACGAATATCTGATACCGAAGGATATGATTTGCAACATTAAGAGGGAGTTTGCGATGTCTCCAGCACAGGTTAGTTGAAACCTTGGAACGAAGATGTATAGATAACTTGAAGTTGTTTGTTTGAAATATTTATAAAATTTTTTTTAGGCGTTTGTCTGTCGGCTAGCAGGATTAGAAGACTTATATGATGCAAATGTTCCCGTGGATAAATTGACGTCTTACGTTGGTAAAGAAGTATTATTGGCAGAAGTAGGAGAGTCAGGTAAGTCGAATAATCTTCTGGGTAAATGAAGGGTTTTCCAATAAGAGGTGTTATTTTGATATTCAAAGAAAAATGCCATTTTTCAATATAAAGACGAATTTTGGCGAGCTGTGGTTACATGTAACTATCTAACTATGGTTACATGATTTGACAGAAAATACGTGTATGAACTGTCAACTATGTAACTATGGTAAGCTGTAGTTACATCGCCAAAATTCGACTTAAATGATCGGATGTTTATTTCATTATAAAGAAGAAGCTTTCCATCTTTGAGGTCTTGAATCGACGCTGGGCTATTGACGTAGGCCTTCTCTTTCACGTGGCCCCAAAGGAAGAAGTCGCAAGGTGTTAAATCACAAGATCTCGGTGGGCAATTGTGATCACCTCTTCGAGAGATAACACGGTCTGGAAACTTTTCCCGCAAAAGATCAATGGTTTCGTTGCTTGTGTGGCACGTAGCGCCGTCTTGTTGAAAGTAAACGTTATTCGGATTAATACCATCCAATTTCGACCATAAAAATCATTAATCATCTCTCGATAGCGCAATCCATTCGCCGTAACTGTTGCTCCAGCCTCATTTTCGAAAAAGTAAGGTCCAATGACTACGTCGGAAGATAAACCGCACCAAACAGTCACACGTTGAGGATACAGAGGCTTTTCAACAATAACTCTTGGGTTTTCCGAGCCCCACATGCGACAATTTTGCTTGTTGACGAAGCCACCGAGGTGGAAATGGGCCTCATCACTCAAGATGATTTTTCGATGAAATTCCGGATCATTTTCATGCATTTCAACGACCCAATCAGCAAAGACACGACGTTGTTGATGATCGGCCGACTTGAGTTCTTGTGTTAACTGAACTTTATAAGCCTTAAGACCCAAATCTTTATGCAAAATACGGTGTAATGACGTTTGTGGAATGCCTAATTCCAAAGAACGACTAGGAATGGACAAAGCTGGGTTTCTTCAACACTTTCGGCTACATCAACAATATTCTCGGCTGTTCTTGAGCGACGTGCACGGGTTTTATTCTTCACATCACTAACTTGTCCCAAGAGCTCGAATTTTTCCACCAATTTCTTTATTGCGGTCCGACAAGGTGCTTCACGACGACCCAAAAATGTTCGAGTTTTATGAACCGTCTCTGCCAAATTTTCACCATTTTTATGGTGAATTTTAATAATTTCAATGCGTTCTTGAAGCGTGTATCGTTCCATTTTTATTAATGGCGTAGTTTCAACTTGTCAAATGTCAAAAAATGACAGATTCAAACGTGACATCTACCGAAATAACGGGCTATTCAAAATAACACCTCTTATTGTAAAATCCTTTATTTTGGGTAACAATAATTATTATTGCTTCTAGTGTAATCCTCTAAAGTGTTATTTTCTGACACCTAATTATTAATTATGTATTTATAGAAACCACAGAAGCAGATCAAACCATAGCAGTGGACATGTACGACATAAGCCAGGGAATATCAATAAACAAACAATTACTTGAGTTTCTGACGATCGAAATTGCTACGCCTAAAATAAGACAAGTAAGCTACATATATTTTTATCCTTTACGTAGTCTAGTTGAAAATTCACTTTGCACATGCGTACTAACCACAGGTAGGTGTTCGTAAGTATCCCAAGAGATGGCGTTTTGGTTCTGTTATTCTCAGAGCTAAGCGACATTTTTTCAAATAAAGGGAACCTAGAATGCCTTTCAGACGTAGCTCCTCCATACTGAAGAGCCCCAAATAGGGCGAAATAGCTATCTATGGATGCTCTGTTTGATATTATCACTATGCATGTTCTTTGTGCGTTGACGGGATTAGTTCCGACGTATGGGTTTAATATTAGGGGCGTTCGGTATCGACATCGGACGTGTCGGATCGCTTTGAACCGTTCGTTTATTACATCCGGATTGAGGGGAGTACACATCTGGAGCGTTCGTCATAAACATCTGAGCAATCGGACGTCGATCTTTTCGCTCGGTCTATTTCGACGGAGCAAAGCGATTTTATCCATAGAGTTTTATGTTTTTTATATATTTTTTTGTTTTATGTTGAGTTTCTTGATCCTACAACCGATAGATTGAAAGATTCTAATACTTATCAACACTTTTATTCTTCTGTTTTCATTTATTCATCAAAAACCTAATTAATTCATTAAGATTTTTCGATATAGCTATCGTAGTTATGAATAGGTAGGAGGAGATATTGCTTTCTCGTTTCTTTTTCGTGTAATTAATTAATCAATTAGGATCTTTCGGTACAACTATCGCCGTATTGAACGACCAGTAGGGGAAATTGCATTCCTCGTTTCCTTTGCATTCAGTGCCTTCGCACCTAATTATATAATTGAGATTTTTCGGTAGAGCTACGAAAAGGGTGGAAGTATCGTTAAAAGATGAGCATATTTTCCAAAACAGTAATCTTTGAAATCTCATAATCTATTAAAGTAGAACAGAGCAGTATGTTCTGTGGCAGATGATCTGTACCGTTCGTTTATTCGCAGATATTACAGATGAATCTGTACGATCTGTGGTCACGTGACTAAAAAATCCGTCTGCTCGCGGAGGTCAATGCCGAACGGGCTTATTGGTTGATTTTAATCAATTAGTATTATTCTCCGCTTTCATTGTTCATGTTATGCCCGCGTTACTCTTAAACGCATGAATTTTCATTTATTACTAACCACAATATTCCTCTTCAGAATACCATCGAAACTGTACACATCTCCCATCTGTCAGATGAAGGCGTGGTATACATACAGGTCCACTCCAAGAGCTTCAACACGCTACAGTGTCTGATGCAACACATTGGAGGTGTCATAGATCAAGCGCCATCTACCGAACACGTGGAGAAAGTTACCAGAAGAAAGTGGGAATGCAATACGGAAAGAATTTACCTTTCTAGAGATCAAGGACAGTGGCGCAGAAGCAAAATTCTTGATATGTCTCCGGACGGTGAACACGCGCAAGTGTTTTTCGTCGATGTAGGAAACTACAAGATTGTCAGGGTGAGTGGTATATTCAAATATTTGTTGTTTGTGATAGGATTGGACAAATATCAACTTTATTTTGCATTATCTATACTAATATTATAAAGAGGAAAGATTTGTATGTTTGTGGGTTTGATACGAGTTAACTCATAAGCTACTAGACCGATTTCAATAATTCTTTCACCCTTAGAATGCTACACTATCCCTGAGTAACATATGCTATACTTTTCACCCAAGAAAATTAAGAAAACCTACTACAGTGGAACCTCGATATAACGAATCGGAAGGGAACCAGTAAATATTCGTTATATCAAGTAATTCGTAAATCTGAGGTTTGTTATATTGAGGTGAGGTTGGTCCAAAATTTGTTATACCGAGGTTTTATTCACCTCGACATTACGTACTCATCTTGTTATAGCGAACTAATTTTGCTCATATAAATGAAAACTCATTTTTATCAAATTACTCATTTATTTTATATTTTCTTTTTCAAAACAATAAAGTGTACGTAGTACGTAGGCTTTTTTCTCTAAAATTCGCAGAACAAAATAAAAAGAGGTGAAAAATCAACCAATTGCTATAAAAGCCTGAATCTAATTTTATTTATCTTGATTGGAAAAAAGTAATAAATTGTAGTTTGTTTTCCACGGTTTCAATCTTCTGATGTTTGAAGGCAAACCAATTTTGTCGGAAAACTTATCTTTAGATTTGAAAATTGTAGCCAATGAACTTGCGGGAATCCCGAACTTATTAGCTATGTCAAATTTTTTTGTAGAAGGATTTTGTCAACATAATTAATGATGCTTGGCTTTTCTGCGACAGATAAGGAACGCCTTTCACGTTTCTGAGCCATTGCAAAAAAGTGAGGAGCAACACTGATTACTTTCCATCAACTAACTTCGTATTTTACGTAATACGCGTCGAAACCTGTCGCGGCTGAATCACATACATACCTGGTTATTGGTGAAAACGTTATATAGAGGTTTTGAGTTGACGAAATTCGTTAAGTAGAGGTATTCACACTCTTTTAGGTAGTTGAGAATTCGTTATAAAGAGGTTGTTCGTAAAAAATTTTCGTAATGTAGAGGTATGTTTTACATTGACTCTTATGGACGATTCAAGGGGATTATGAAAAATTCGTTAAATCGAGGAAGTCGTTATATTGAGGTTCGTTATATTAAGGTTGCACTGTATAACTCCAATGATAATAAATATCAGTACCAAAATCAGCTATTTTCAGGTGCGCTGCAAAAACCGTAAGACGTACATGGAAACAATGTATGACGGAAATGTACCTCTTTAATAGTTTTACAAAAAGTCCGCGATAGCATATATCTATCTTTCAAGGTTTACTCGGTAGTACCTTTTAAAGGTATCCGAATGTTTCTCAAATTTATGCATTATTTGGGAGTATTTTTTTATGAATACGCTATTGATCCTTATCCAATTAAATACGTTGTTCATACCCAGTATTTAATTTAGAACGAAATTGCCTTTCACATCATTCAATTATGATGAATACATCAAAAGATATGGCAGGTTGAAGTATTTTGGATTGGCGATGCCCGTATGTTTATGATCACAAATCAGATTAACATATGGCGCTGTAGTCGTTATTCAGGTTATTCATCTACTCTGCAACTAAACGGCTGGATCGAATGAATGAATTTTTGTGTATACAGAACAACGTCTGTTGGGTCTGCTAGTACTTAATAAAATCATACGGAGGTACTGGTATTGGGTTATATGGACTGAGGATCTCTAAAGACCTTGTATTCATTTTGAACGAGGACGAGATTAGCTCCGAAGTATGAGTTTAATATCGATTGATTTTAATGGATTAATATTGTTCTCTGCTTACATTGTTGATGTTTTTATCCCGATGTAACGCTTTAATGGTGGTATTCTGCTTTCATCTGTAAGCCAATCTGTAACTTTTCATAAGCTTACAGGAAAATTGCAATTCTGGACCTCTTTAAGGGATCTGTAGCTTACAGAAATCGTTAAATATTTACGAGTACTCGACGGGTGATCGGAAGCATTATCGAATGACATATTGTGAGGTTACGTTGAATGGTTTATTTATTTTAGGACGAACACCAACGTTTTAATATAAGAAATTCATGATGAATAAAAATAATATGGCTTTGTTTATTGGATTGTTATCGGAAGAAAATCATAACAGGTAAAACATTGTTCAATAATATACATGACCTGAAAATTATTCTTTTTCAAAGTAGGAACTTTATGAGAATTGGAAGGAAAAGGTTGCGCGATCAAATGAATCCATTTGAAATGCCGGATGCCCAGAAAATGTTCAGATTGAAGAAATGCCGAATGCCCAGTTTGTGAACATGTTCAGATTGAAGAATCAGTGTACTATAAACTTAATAAATGCTCTACAGCAATTTTAACCAAGAAATTTTTTCTTTCCTGTTTTCAATTCATTAGATGAAAGAAACAAACGCAAACTACATTCAGATAAATGTATTTTCAAATTCGAATCAAAACCATTTACTCATAATACATAAAGTTCCATGATCAAATCTTACGATTGAAGGTTATGTTTTTCGATGAGTAGTTCAAAAGTGACACTGTAAATAAGAAAATTACAGGAACCATTACAGAATTGCATTATTGTCGAATCTTTAAGTCGGCCAGTTACAGATCATTCGTACGCTACAGTATCGTAACTTACAGATGAAAAGCAGAATACCACCATAAGTCCCTTTGTTTACACCCTACATGTTTCAGGCTGCCGAAGAAGTATTCTACCGTCTAGAAGAAATAAGTGAAGTCTTGTACCAGTTCCCACCTCAAGCGGTTATGATCAAGATGGCCCTGGAAGCTCTCCCTCGAAACTTTGTCAAGCTGGCAAGTAAGCTGTTGAAGGTGGACTCTTCCGTCCTATTGAAAGTTATAGGTACAGACGAGAAGGGGGTCCCCATCGGAGAGTTCTACAGGAGATCCAACGACGATGGACTGTTTTGCATCAATAAATCTATCGCTATGGAAATCGAGATAAGGTTAGTTGGGATATGAAGATTTAGATTAGATAGTGGTCGATCGGCACGTTGATTACCCTTCTGCACTGCGACCAATAAGGTCTTTTGTGCGTTACCATACTAAAACTACGTTTTTCCCAGGAATCTAACCTCCTTAGCAAAGCTGGTTACTTCCTTAGGAGACTTCGCTCTTATGTCGGCTGGCGTTAATAACGCGCCACCTAGTGGAGTAAGTCTAGTTTGCGCCAGCGCAGTGCATTGGCATAGTATGTGCTCGGTGGTTTCAGTGGCCGATTCACATAACCTACAAATGTCGGAGTTTTCTTGTGTAGGTGATATCTCACGGGACAATGCCCTGTGAGAAGGCCGATTAGCAGCCTTAACTCGTTTTTTGACAACGATAGAGCTTTTTGAGCCTTCTCTTTGGGATATGAAACTTTCAAACTTATTTTCTTGGAATTAACGACTCCTTTTTTCAGCTTGAAGAATGAAAGTAACGCTTTGAAAGGTACAAAAAGTAAACTGGACAAACTGACTCAAAATGCTCGTAAGTATTCTCAGAAAAACAAATTTGATTTTATAAATAGGTATATTCCGTTCACGAAAGTTTGAGCCGTCGGTTGGCCATGGAAATTTGGCATATTCCACTGTGTATATTAAAATTGTTAGGTTATGTGTTTATTTTCTTGTCAGATGTTGTCAGTATTGCATATAGAGTTCTCTGATAACCCGAAGGCTCGTCGGACGAGGCCGGGTATATTCGGCAACGTTGACTTTATTTCACGTTATGGCAGCAAATATTGCCAACTTCAGATAAATAAACAAACGCCTACTATGCGATCAAACTTTCGTGAACGGACTAAACGCTATCATAACTTGCTATAGTCCGTTCACGAAAGTTTGAGCCGTCGGTTGGTCATGGAAATTTAGCATATTCCACTATGTATATTAAAATTTTGGGTTATGTTGTTTATTTTCTTGTCAGAAGAAGCAATGTTGTCAATATTGCATAGAGTTCTCTGATAACTCGCAAGCTCCTCGGACGAGGCCGGGTGCCTTCGGCAACGTTGACTTTATTTTACGTTATGACAGCAAATACTGCCAACTTCAGATAAATAAACAAACGCCTACTATGCGCTCAAACTTTCGTGAACGGACTATACACTATCATAACTTGCTAGTAAGAAATTTCTAACGAAATCTAAGCTATTGTGAGAATTGTATTGTATTGACAAAGCAGTTCTATTTTGAGATTTTAATTATCATGCAAATTTTTAAACTGAATTTTTGTCTCAGCAGAAGCGGAAGAATTTCAAATAGGTGAGAAAAAAGAAGTATTCTTCAGTTTGAAATGTAGACTCACATACTGCCTGACTTAATTTTTGATTGAGACAACGTCTATTAACAAAATTCTATCATAACTTTTTCGAATTAAGGTTACCATAGTTTGTTTTATTATTTATAACCCTTTGGAGTAATGTAGTGGTAGCGAGTTTATAACAGCTGCACAAGAAAATATACAGGGTTCGGCAGCATAACTTCCTTTTTTTAAAACTCAATAAAATGCATTGTATGAATCAGAAAATTTTAATTCGTTTTTTATAATATAGGCACATACATAAAGTTTTGTTTTACCCAGTTTTGATTAAGATAAAATAAGGTAGGTGACGTGCCCCATTCTCCATACACTGAGTAAACCGATTTCTGGCGTTTGTCATGACTTCAGCAAGTATAGCAGGCGTTATGTTGGCAATTTCTTCTTGGATGTTGGAAAAAAAATTCCTGTAACATGTTTACATACCGGTCCGAATTCACTGTCACTGTGACTTCATTTTCCTCAAAGAACCATGGACCAATAATTCCACTTGAGGAAATTGCACACCACACTGTGGTCTGTGACTTTAGGTGAATGCAAAGGCCTTTGATGCATTTGTCGATTTGACCCCTTGTGACTTTTTCTATGGGATTTTTTGAAATCTCGTGTTTATGTGAACCGTCCAAGGACCCTACAAGATTTGAAGAACAACATCCAGGAAAAAATTGCCAACATAACGCCTGCTATACTGGCTGGAGTCATGACAAACGCCAGAAATCGGTTTACTCAGTGTATGGAGAATGGGGGACGTCACCTACCTGATTTCATCTTCAAAACTGGGTAAAACAAAACTTTATGTATGTGCCTATATTATAAAAAAAGAATACAAATTTTCTGATTCATACAATGCGTTTTATTGAGTTTTAAAAAAAGGAAGTTATGCTGCCGCACCCTGTACAAATCTTAATGCAATCGAAATAGCTGAACCTATGTAGAAATAGCGATACTATGTGTTATGCTCCATCTTTTTAACAATTCAGAAGCCACTACTGGAGTTGGGTGAAGTGAATCCATCGATTATTTCCTCATAATTTAGGAGATATTAGTGTTTTATTGGCATGTATAGATTGCCTGCATAATCATTTTCTTGCTAGTTTTTTTATTACAGTTATTTTAATTGTAGTGTTTTTTTCATATTTTAGTGAATTTAATAATTATGCAGTAGATGATTGATATAATATAAATATGATTCTATTTTAGAAAAAGAAAAAGTACCGTCAGGTGGTTCTTTGATGAGTCCAAAGCTTCCAGAGATGGGAGCCTACTTTGGAGTGAACATACCTTTCACAGTGAATCCTTGGAATTTTTTCGTAAGTGTGGTACAATTTTGTTTTCGACTCTCCATTGGTTGAAATGTATACATGTATAATTTTTATTGTCCTTTTTGCTTGGAAGATATTTGCTTGTTTCCATAATTTATACTTCATATTATACAGATTTGAAAATTATACAATTTGGAATTTCACGCATTAAAATATCTTGGCCAATAGTCGCTGTCTTTAATAACCTAGTTGATTAAATAACTATTATTTATACAGGTTTGGAAATTCACATCGAAAACATACGATATACAATGCATCAGACAGAGAATTCTTCCCTCCAGTTGCACAGATGAATAGTCGAGATAATCAAGTGCTGTAACTGAATGAATTCTGTTGTCTTATTGCAATAATCTAGTCTTGTCTCTCTCTTATCGCAGTATGGTAGGGAACCTGCAGTACACATATAGAAATATTTAATTTGTCAGGCTGCCCAAAATACTCGATTCAAGTATTTACTGTTGCCTATCATACTGAATGAATTACGCTCCTCTCAACGATTAGAGAGAGACAAGACTAGAATATTGCAATAAGACAACTGAATTCAGTGTGTTACAACACGTGATTGTCTCGACTATTCATCTGTGCATCTGGACGGAAGAATTCTCTGTCTGATGCATTGTATATCGAATGTTTCAGATGTGAATTTTCAAACCTGTATAAATAATAGTTATTTAATCAACTAGGTTATTAAAGACAGCGACTATTGGCCAAGATATTTCAATACGTGAGCTGAGCTAACGCGTTAATAGTTCGAGACCATTAGTCGCTAGATTAATAACCGATGTCAACATGAATAGTGTTTAAATACTTGATTGAAATACATTCTCATTTTGCACAAGGCACATTTGACATAATGGAATTTTTTTGTTTCTTTTTTCTCGTGGTGCTTCTGTATACTTTGTGTACGGTTGCCATAAGGATACACATTAAAATAGCTGAAATTGAGCATTAAAATGGGTCATTAATGCTCAATTTCGTACACATTAAAATCAAAATTAATGAAATACTTTCAGGTGCAACCGTATAATTCTAAAGATCAGCTAGATAGCATGATGGTGGCTCTTCAAGAAAGGTATAAGAACGCAACATTCAGCCCCCCACAAATAAAAAACATTGTACCTGGACAGATTTTTGCTGCAAGACACACCGACGGTATCTGGTATAGGTAAAGACATGTTCATTTTTCGTTTAAACGTTTAACATTTCATGTTTAATAGTAAAGGTTGAAATAAACGGTTTTATTTAATTTTCAGAACCAGTGTCTTAAAGGTGATACATTCAGGATCTATATCAGTGTTTTACTGTGATTTTGGATATTATTCCAACTTGTCCGTACATCAGTTGATACCTCTTGACTCCGAGTTTACCAAGTTGCCTTACCAAGCGTTGAAGGCTAAATTGTCAGGTAAATATTTTGACATATGCCTCAGCAATCAAAGATCTGTCATAATCAGCCATTCAACATGGCTGCTGGAAGCTGAGAGGATTTCATTTATGAATTTGGAGGTTATTTATTGTTCTATTCTTGCTATTTTCACTATTTTCTATTCAATTAGGCCTTTGTTTTGTTCCTAGTTGTGTGATCAATTGTGGAATTGACAGATTGTCAAAAAACCTAACTGATTGTTTACAGTAACTCCCAGCAGCCATCTTGAAGAAACGCGATCAGCTGTTTTGTTGGACTGGAGTACCTTAAGAGTTGCCAACTGCTTGAAAACACCGAAAATCACTTCGCTTTTGTATGCAATAAATCAACTATCATTTGAAAGATCAAAACTCAATAAGCATATCCTGAAAATATTAGAGGCGAATTTTGGCGATGTAACTACAGCTTACCATAGTTACATAGTTGACAGTTAATACACGTATGTTCTGTCAAATCATCACATATAAGGCGAATTTTGACGAGCTGTGGTTAGATGTAACTATCTAACTATCACGTGATGATTTGACAGAAAATACGTGTATTAACTGTCAACTATGTAACTATGGTAAGCTGTAGTTACATCGCCAAAATTCGACTATAGTCCGTTCACGAAAGTTTGAGCCGTCGGTTGGCCATGGAAATTTGGCATATTCCACTGTGTATATTAAAATTTTAGGTTATGTTGTTTATTTTCTTGTCAGATTGATACGCAATGTTGTCAATATTGCATAGAGTTCTCTGATAACTCGCAAGCTCGTCGGACGAGGCCGGGTACATTCGACAACGTTGTCTTTATTTTACGTTATGACAGCAAATACTGCCAACTTCAGATAAATAAACAAACGCCTACTATGCGCGCAAACTGTCGTGAAAGAACTATATATTAAAATTTTAGGTTATGTTGTTTATTTTCTTGTCAGATTGATAAGCAATGTTGTCAATATTGCATAGAGTTCTCTGATAACTCGAAAGCTCGTCGGACTAGGCCGGGTACATTCGGCAACGTTGACTTTATTTTACGTCATGACAGTAAATACTGCCAACTTCAGATAAATAAACAAACGCCTACTATGCGCGAAAACTTTCGTGAACGGACTATATATTGAAATTTTAGGTTATGTTGTTTATTTTCTTGTCAGATTGATATACAATGTTGTCAATATTGCATAGAGTTCTCTGATAACTTGAAAGCTCGTCGGACGAGGCCGGGTACATTCGGCAACGTTGACTTTATTTTACGTTATGACAGCAAATACTGCCAACTTCAGATAAATAAACAAACGCCTACTATGCTCTCAAACTTTCGTGAACGGACTTTAGAAATGGCAGTGATTTTCGGTGTTTTTTAAGCAGTTGGCAACTCTTATGGTACTCCTCTATTCAAAATGGAACTGTATGATTTCCTTCACGTATTTATTTCATTGTAGGTATCAAACCAAAGAAATCAAAGTGGTCAATGGAAGATTGTGAAGTATTTTCCGAACTCGTGAAAGGAAAAGCACTGATATCAGTATTAATAGATATTGAGAAAGACGAGTTGTACGATTCAGATCCAGTTTTAAAACTTACACTGATTGATACGACAACCGATGAGGATATTTTTATAGACCAAGAACTGATAAGGAGAAATATTGCAATAAAAGCTGACTGAAGATTTTAAATCGTTAACAATCATTCGTATTTGTCAATTGACTACCGTTCTGTAGATATTTACTATTAGATTAGAAAAAAACTTTGTTTAATGGGTTTTTGGTTAATTAAGTGCAAATTAATTAATCAAATTAAAATTCATTATTGAAGAATATACTTTTATATTATTAATGTTATATGTTCATGTTGGAATATTTGCTTGTTTCAAATAGAAATGTTAAATATATTACTTAAACTTTAACAATACTTTGTTGTTGCTCATAAAGATGCTCTAGTTTCAAAAAGGAGCTTATGTTGTTTTTTGTTTATGCCAAGTTATGGTTTTTCTATAATTTTGTAATAAACCATTAAAATGTCCCCCTTTCTTTCACTTTTACCCTTTGCTTTTGCGCATTAATTCATTTATTCTTCTGAAATTTTCAAGTCGTTCCTTTCCGAAGTTATAGTGACTATACCCGGCCAACCTTGGACATATACACTGATCAACAATTGCTAGGGATCACTTATGAACTTCTCTTCATTTGTATTTTTTTTTCAAGTTATCTCGTGTTCTCTAAGGAAAAAGTAAGATGTTTTGAATGGATTATATCAAAGTTTTCCTCACTTCATCGGCTCTTGTTCACAAAATCGATTATTATCTGTAGGCTGTTACAGGTGGAGTGAAAAGCAATGTGGTATGTGTTATTAAATCTGTTTTTTTTTCTCGTTCAAACACATAAGGTGACAATAATTGAAGAAATTGAGAACAATATCAGCTTATCAGTCATGCCGAGAAGACGTTTGACTCCTGTGCAACTGGACCAAATCATATGGTGTATACAGGAAGGTTTGTCCCAGCGAGAAGTGTCCCGGCGGTTGAATGTTTCGCAAAGTGTCGTGAGTCGGGCTTGAATAGGTTCATCCAAAACGACTCAGTAGCTTATGTTCATGGGGGAGGTCGGCAGCGCAGTACAACAGCTGCCCAAGATCGTCTTTTGATCCTCAATGCTAGGAGAAATCCCACTTACCCGGCGTCGCGTCTCAATAGATCACTGAGAGTTGCAACAGGAGTTCTAATTTCAAACCAGACTGTAAGACGACGACTACATGTTCGTGGTTTGAGAGCACGTAGGAGGGTACAACATCCCTGTTTTAATAGGGAACACCGGGTTCATCGACGGCAATGGGCTGAGGAGCACCGCAATTGGACACTTGAAGATTGGAGCCGATGTTTATTTACGGATGAGTCTAGATTTCGTTTGGTCAACTCCGATGGACGTATTCTTGCTTGGAGGAAAGAAGTCGAAGGTATGCAGAACAGTTTATGGTACCCACAACAGCTTTGGCGGAGGTTCTATATGTGTAAGGGGAGGCATTTGTTTGAACCAACGCACAGAGTTGGTTGTTCTGCAGAACACCACCATGAACATCCAGAGATATCACGATATGATTATTGAACCCATAATTGTTCCGTTTGCGGCTGCCGTGGCGAGAATTTCATTTAATTGACGATAATGCCCGTCCACACCGTAGTCGTCTGGTTAATGAAGCGCTAGAAACTCATGCTATTGATAGGATGGACTGGCCAGCTCGCTCTCCAGACATGAATTGCATCGAACATGTCTGGTCTGAGATGTCTAGACAATTGTCAACCTTAGAACAACCAATCAATAACCTGGAGGACCTTTCTAACGCTTTACGGGATATTTGACTAATTTGCCCCAAAATTTTAATCGTTTGATCGGAAGTATGCCTCGTAGGGTAGAATGCTTGAGACGAGCTCGTGGGGGACCAACTAGGTACTAGCTTAACCGAAACTTCAGCCTTCTTGTGGTTTCATCATAAAATTTTTATGTTATTCAAACACATAATTTTGAGTGTTCCTAATAAAGTCTTTTTTTTCTCTCCAACTTTCATTTTTCATTCTTTTCTCAAGTGAACCATATTATCAACTGAAAATACTCTAATATAGGACTAAATTTATAATCTTGGAGCGAATATTTCAGAAATAAATCTAGAACAATTAATTGATCCCTATCAGTTGCAATGTATAATGGTCACAAATCTACCCTAATAAATTCAAAGCTGTAGCAACAAGTGTGTGCAAAGAATAACTCAAACTTCTCATAGGTTTATTATTAATTCAGTAACTTACAAAATAGCTATAAAATATATTCATTATACATCCCATTATTTATATTGTATTAACAATAATAAAACCACAAGCCTAGGATTCATTCCTCAGTATATTTTACTTCATTTCGATTCATCAGAAGAGTTTAACAAATAGGAAAACGAAAATTTTAGGTCATTTTTCCTGTAATTCATTACTCTGGGTTTTCCACGATATCTGAAAATCACTTATTTTCGTTTGACTGCCACTGGTTTAATTTCTAGCAGTCGCATGATTTTTTTGATACCATTCTACACTTTCTTTTATAGCCTTCGAAAATGGGGTAAATTCGAAATCGGGTAGATATTTCCTCAGTTTAGAATTACTCGCTGTTTTCTTGTATTGCCCATCTGCTTTCGAGGTGTCGAAACAAAGCTCCCCTTTACAATTATATGCTTTCAGTATCTCTTCTGCCATTTCTTTTATTGTTATTTCATCACTTTCATCCACTGAAAATTTCATACATTACTACTTTGTATTTTAAAACGAAAAACTGTACAAACCAGCTAGAATTATTGGTTCTATTTCATTATATTCAAATAACACCCATACGAACAATTTCGCCAAGTCTTTTGAGTAAATAAACTGCCTCAGCGGCTTTCCAGAACCAAAAACTGGGAACTCGCTTCCTCCTAAAAAGTACTCTTACAATAAAGCATAATATAAAGAGAACGAAAGACTAACCTGTTTGGATTACATTGAAAAATTTCTTATAAGAGCAGGGATGACATGCCCTGACTTCAAATTATAATTATCATGGGGTCCAAAAACATTACAAGGTATAACGGAAGTGAACTGACAACCGTGTTGTTGATTATATGCTTTGTTCATGACGTCAACCATTCTTTTAGCATAACTGTATCCAAAATTAGAGCTATGTGGAGGCCCGTTATGTACCTTCAAACATACAGAATTTCTAACAAAATCAAATAACAATATTGTGAAAATCATTTACCATACTTTCATCGATAGGATAATTCGTTTTATCAGGGAATATACAAGTTGAAAGGCATGATACAACCTTTTTTACACCAGTCTCAAAGCTGACTCGGAGAATATTATCATTGATATGAAGATTATCCTCCTGAAAATGGAAAAATTAAGAACCATATTGGCGATATTATTATTATGTCTCACTAGAAAATCTAAGTTGTTCGACATATTGTCGAAAAGACCACCAACTTTAGCAGCTAAATGTATAACATGAGTTGGTTTGTGTTTGGCGAAGAGTTCTTTCGTTTGGGAGTAATCACTGCAAGTAAACATTCAACTATACAGTATTACTTTATTAGGATGTAAGTATGAGTAAATATACCATAAGTTTGCATCTTTACTGCTGACGAATATCCATTTTTCGTTATCTCTTTTTTGGGAAGTAACTAATTCTTCGATTGCTTTTCCTACTAAACCACTACCACCTGTAACCAGTATTATTTTGGATTCATTCATCATTAATCGCTCATATAAATGCAAGGCTTTTGATACAATTTATTAATTTTAAAAATGTACTTTGTTGACGAACTCAAAAAGATCATAGAAAACACAGAGATAACCTCTTGATGACATTAGGGCTCGTGATCACAGAATATAATTTCTTAAACTTATTTTGATTGCTGTTTGTGTTATTTTTTCAGCAATAAAATAATTTAAAAGTGAAAAACAAAGAGCTTCTAAAATCTAAGTAGAAACGATGATTCCATTTGTTATTTTGTACGGATTTATTACTGTTCAAGCTGCCTTAAAGGGAAAAAACTACAATAACAGAAAGCCATCACGGTATAAAACCCATTTATTTTTCTATACAACTTAAAAATTAAACAGTTTCTTGCACTGGAGGTTCATAACCTTCAGGCTTGTCGACTTTCTCTCCTGCAACTCCTGGTTCAGAGCCACCTTTGCCGCTGTCACCGTGGAGGTCCAAAAGTTTGGAAAGATCGAAACGGGGTTTCTTCAATACCTTAACCTTGCGGATGAAGACATCGTGCAATGGGTAAGTTCCCTGACACAATTTCTCAATGTCTTTCGCGATTGAATCGGGCAACAATTTGTTTACTACTTCCTTCAAATCGCTGTGGCCGATGTCACGGTTGATGACTTCAATCATCTTCCTGCGGATGGCTTTAACCTGAAAAATAATAAGTAGTGTAATATTGATAGAATTATACAAGAGTTTGAGTACTTAATATTCGTTTAAAACAGTTTTTCAGCAGTTTAGTTATTGCGTCGTTAGGGAACAAGAAGTTATCTTCATGTTTGTATCAAAGCGAGCTGAGTGGATCATCATGAAAACTGTTAAAACTTCATGTAGTTTGATTTTAAGACGAAAAAATGGGGCTGCACTTCATTCTCTATGGGGAACCATAGAAAAATTTCTGTAGTTTTGACAGTAAATCAGAAAGTCACAGATTAGTAGAATTATTATTGCCTTGATAGCAAAATACTTCAGAAAAAGCAACATATATGAATGGTACAGAAAATCTGAATTGAAAGTTTGATGATTTCCTTCATTTTCAATGTAATTTTTCATTGAAATCTATATTATTCTTGAAAAATATTCAATCATTTATATTAGTGACTCATTTCTATGACCTCTTTTTATCATAGTGTCAAAATTCAACAGATATTGTGCTTCTATGGTTCCACACTCGAAAGAATCAAACTTAAGGATGAACCAGTGTTGCCAGGTCTACCGTTTTAGCGGTAGATCTACCGTTTTGATGCCTGATCTACCGTTCTACCGTTTTGATACAATTTTCTACCGTTAAATCTTTAATGACATATTTCCCAACAAAAATCAAATTATAAAAGAAACAAATTACCAACGACTGAAGTCACAAAGTTTTGATAAGTTACAAATTCTCTGGTAGGCTTATTCGGTAAATCCCCGCTAGACGCAACGTTACCAGCTGTAGTAGAAATATACGTTTACGGTAGATTTCAGGCCTTCTGTGGTAGGTAAATTTCTTTTTCCGAGCGCAGTCAACAGCGCCACCTGTTGTTCATTATCTTAATATGCTTAATATTCATTTTCTTTTTTTTTATTGATTTTCATTTATATACGTGTTTAATATTCGGTTGTTATCTATTCAATATACTTACACACAACATACGAATTGTTTTTTACTGCCTGAACAAAATTGAGGTGAATCTACCGTTTTATTTTTGAATCTACCGCTTTTTTCAATCATGCCTACCGTTTTCCTAATTTCCGACCTGGCAACACTGGGATGAACTTATGAATATTTTTAATAAACTTACTTGTGTATGTTGAGCATAGCAAGTTTTTCTGGTAGAAGCAGGGTCTTTGTTTGTAAAACCAATGCAGAATACCCTCAATAAATATCCATCTGTGGTTTTTACATCAGCGGAAGCTTCAATGAGTGTCTGCCATTTCTTAACCATAGACCTAAGTTTATCAGTAGTCAAGTCCATGCCGTGGAAGTTGGTAAGAACGTTACGTCCTAAAAGAAATAATTGGGTTAAAGCACTTGGTACACCAGAATAAATCTAATTAATACAGGATAATAGTTCAGAAGTTGTATTATTTGCGTCGTTTAGGGAACAGGAAGTTATCTTCATGTATGTATCAAAGCGAGCTGAGTGGATCATCATTTAAAAACACAAATTTAAACAGATTTAATTGTGAATTAAACATACCTTGAACATCTTCAGCAATAAGCTTGAATTTCCTGAAAGACCTGTCGGCATCATTGTCATTTTGAAGATCAGCCAAAGATACTTCAAATACACGTCCTTTCAGACCTTCAGAGGCAATCCTTGTACCTTGTGTACGGTTGACAAGTGTTTTACCAACTTGTCTGCTGGTGAACATTGATGGGGCCTTGACATCGTACCAGTCTTTGCGGGTGAAGGGGTCAACGCTGAAAATAAAATAAATAAGTAACCTACATTCTTGTCAGGGAGTCATACAATAGTACAGAGTAATTATTTCAGATATTTATGTATATTGCGTCGTTAGGGAACAAGAAGTTATCTTCATGTATGTATCAAAGCGAGCTGAGTGGATCATCATGAGAATTTATCAAAGAAGTCAATAAAATGCCAACATGTTTCTATCATAACCTATAAAAACAAATAAGGGTCGCATATGTAATGAGTTAATCAACTTAAATAATTATACATACTTTTACTCAAACGAACAAACAGTAATTACGACCGTAGTTGGCTGTAAATGGAAAAAAACTGATAGAAGTTAGGAAAATACGAATACACAACTTTGAACACCGGACGTTCAATCCAAAAATATTACGGCAATCACAGAATTAATGATTTGAAAAATGTTAGCATTATATTGATGAGATATGATTTTCAGTTAATAGATAGAGATTTTTACTTACACCTTCTTCTTAACACCCTTCTTTCCTCCCTTCGAGAGACCCTTGTTTTTACCAACAGCCATGATTGTTGTAAAGACGATAGAAAAGGCAGGATGCCGTCAAGTCAAATTGACATGACAGATGGGATATAGACAAGAATTACTCTTTTTTTTTCTTGTGATTTACTTTTCTAAATCAAAATTATAGCGGTATTGGCAAATAAATGAATATTCGGAATTTCAGATAAAATAATGATAATCAGAATATTTTTATAAATTTTATAATTTATCGAATTCAAATAAAAGAATATTTTCATGGAGAATCACAGAAAAAATTTGAAATTTGACAGTGATTGTCAAAGTAAATAATTTTTTGTTATTTAAATATTTGAAAAATTGAAAGTAATTTCAAATCCCTAATGATTATCTTATCAAATTTAAATCTTTTATTTGCAAATTTACAATTGGTTTGATATATTATCAGTAAATTAACTTGTGAAATCATATGTTCCTGACGTCATTTCCATTATGGCTGCCGCCCAAAATGACAAAAATAAAGGGCTGTAATTTTTTACTTTTTTAATGAAAACGACAAAACAGAATAAAAAAAGATTTGACGATCAAAAATATCTAAGTAAGTCCTCATATTTCTAAATAAGTATCTCTGAATGATATCTTAAATTCTCAAGTCTTTGACGCACCAAGTATCGATGATAATTTCAGGAATTCTCATTAGAATTTATGGAATTTAAAGCGATCGAATTATAATTTACAATTTTAATTATTCCTTTCCAAAACAATTCGATGCAAAACGAAGGTGGGCGTCTAAGATTCAGAATCTAAAAATATCGCTAGTAGTGACACAAGATAGTTCTCTAATTTGGTTATTTTTAACTATCCCTTTTCTAACTGTTTGATTTTCTCCTTACTATTTTCCCCTTTCGTTTTGTAGATTTAAATAAGAGTTCGAATACGTGCAATGGTGTATATTGACGAATTGTTGTGACTTAGAGAAGATAGCAGTTGACAAATAAGAAATAACAATGCCTGTATTATCACCACATCATTCTTCACCGAGTTATAGATCTAGCTATAACAGTACTCTGGATAGACCAACGTACTATAACACCACGTCCATTACACCAAGAATTTCTAATTATTCAGAAAGGTTCACAACAAGATCTTACATAGATTCAGAAGGACGACGAACAATTTCAAGGTTAGAATTTTCGAACCTATTCGTAGGTTCTTATAAATTCGATCTACGAAACGTTTTATTGTTGATTTTTGTGATATCCCTTGAGTATTTGTTTAATTGAGTTGAGCGGAGTGACTCACTTTCCATTAAGGTTATGTGGGTTTGACCTAAATACCTTTATTTGGAGCTTTTAAATGTTTCTGAAAGACTTTTCGATATTAAAAACAGATTTTCTATAAAATGGATACATGCACCAGGAATTTAACTGCTTGGATTAAAAAAGCTTAATTTTTTTATGATTTTGAATGCTCATCAAAGATTGTTTGGCATATTTCAACGAATTATTGTATTAAAACTGTTTAGGAAGTATTTCACAGTTGATATGAGATATTGATAATTTAAAATATCAGTCTATAACTAGAGTTACTTTGTATTTCATTCTTGGATTTGAAAATTTGACAGCAAAATACAGTGGAACTTCCCTATAACAAATTTTGTACAAGACATTGCACCTTGAATTAAAATTCCATGTTAAAAACACCCTCTAAAACAAAGTGAATTCTCTCTATAACGAAATATTCAAAGAACATCACTCTTTGAATGGATATTAGTAAGAAGGTATAAGGGTGGGTTTTTCAAAATTTTTCTGGATGTACGTAATAAATCCCGACCTTAAACTAAATCATTTCGGCGGACAGAGAGGTCCTTCTGAAATAGTTTTTAATGCACCCCTGGCTGTTTGGTTTCAATCTAACCATTACGCTAGTGTGAAAGTTGTGCGAAAATGTCTAAAAGCAAGTGCTAAAGTTTGAATGATAAACTTAAACTTATCAGTGAAGTCGACCGCGACATTGCCGACTATAGAAACGAAATTTCTTTATAACGATTTTTTTTGCGGATTTAGCGCTTTCGTTATAGGGAAGTTCCACTGTATTATGGAAATGAGAATCCATTTGGGGATATAATAATCTTAATCCATATCTGTTGTCGAGAGTTGTGTGAAGGTAATCGTCACATTGTTCATTCACATATAAATAACTTGCATTAGGTTTAGGCTCGCTCTGTTGTAAGCTAAATTTAGCTATAAACTAGGCCCTGGTGCCAGTACTTGTACTGTTTTGGGGTCAGGACTAAAGATTGTTTATTATTAAAAAAAAAAAAAACTCTGTACTCATATCACTTGCATAAATGATTTCGGCTTGAAGAGTATACGAAAGCATATTCCTAATTTCCAAAGAATTATTAGTTTCAATAGAAATATAATTACAAATAAGCTAAAATGATATTTATCTAACACTTTGATCAATTCAAACTTTCTGTAGCAATATTCGGTGACGTTAAATTAACCAAATCAATATTGTTCCGATATTTTCGAAACCACACATTCTATCATTTCAAAATTCGGTTATTTGAAGGAGAATAATGGCGTGCAACCTTCTGCGGAATTTCGTAAGCAACGTGTCATTAGAAAAAAAAAATTCGTCTTTGTGTGGTGAATCGGTAAATTTCTGGTTGGCCTTGAAATTTTCATGGAAGATTTGAGACAACTATATTCCGTTCATAAAACATTGATCTGTCGGTTGGGAATGGAAATTTGCCATATTCCACTGTGTATATTAAAATTTTAGGTTATGTTGTTTATTTTCTTGTCAGATCGATAAGTAATGTTGTCAATATTGCATAGAGTTCTCTGATAACTCGCAAGCTCGTCGGACGAGGCCGGGTACTTTCGGCAACGTTGACTTTATTTTACGTTATGACAGCAAATACCGCCAACTTTAGATAAATAAACAAACGCCTTTATGCGCTCAAACTTTCGTGAACGAACTATAGATATATAGTTTGTTTATTTATCTGAAGTTGGCAGTATAGTAAAATAAAGTCGATGTTGCCGAATGTACGCCGCCTCGTCCAACGAGCTTGCGAGTTATCAGAGAACTCTTTGCAATATTGACAACATTGTGTATCAATCTGACAAAAAATAGAGAACATAACCTAAAATTTTAATATGCACAGTGGAATATGCCAAATTTCCATAGCCAACCGACTGCTCAACCTTTCGTGAACGGACTATAAATAAACTTTTAAAATCCTGGGGGTTATTGGTTCAACTCTGTTCATTCAGATCTGTGTTTAAAGCTTGATTCGCATCTGCCGATGTCACAACACAAGATTAAACTTCCATTTTTCCGCAGGAGCGGTAGCATAACAGAAGATGGCGTCAAGACGCGTTTCAAAGAAGAGATTCGAGATGGCAGCACCGTCCGTCGAGACTCACTATCCAGAGACCCGGGCGTGAGCTCCATAAGAGAAAACTCGGTTTTGGACTTCGGCAACCGTCGCGAAGGCTCCTTATCGAGGGACAACTCCAGGCTCTCTTCCGTGGAACTTCTAGATGACCTCACCGATTTCCGCAACAAGTACTCTCCGTCTAACTATGTGCCTGCCATCCACCGCAAGAACGATAACATCATCGGTCGCTCCAAGTCAATCAACGATATCGGCTTACCGCCCATTGAAAAAGCTAAGAAAAAGGTAACTGACGGTGTCAATACTAACATGAGTGTGTCGCCTACTACCACAGCTACTAACGACAATTCTTGCAATAATGACGATAACGGCAACAGGGCATCTGTTGCCGACCTACGTAAGAGATTCGACAGTCGCTTGCCAGAGAACAAAGCGTCTAAACCCCCTGTCAATATAGAAACTACGGAGGTTAAACTGTCAGACAATAAGTTCAAAATACTGGACCAGTCCAACCTCAAGGTCAACGGGGAGAAAATCCCCAACGGTTTGCGCACCGTCAAGAAGTCTTCCCTTCCGAAATCAACACTCAAGAAGACCTCGCTTAAAACAGACGACACCAAACTCGACAACTCAGAAAACCACGTAAAAATAATCAAGATAGCCGGGGTGCACAAGGAAACAGACGAACAAACCAAACCTAACCTCAAACTTCAAAAGATCAACGTCGACAAACAAAAGAACGGAGTGGAAAAGAAGGCCACGACAACAGAGAAGAAAACTACCACAGAAAAAAAGACGAATGTGGAGAAGGTAAAAACGAAAACTGTAACGACGAAAGACGTTGACACTGTTGACAGTTCGAGTGTCAAAATTAACGGTGAACAGGGGAAATTGACTAATGGTATCGTGGAGTTGAAGAAGGTAACGTTGGATACCGGTAAGGAGTGCGATAATGGTGGAAGCAAGGTTGAAGTTAACGGAGTAGGTATTGGGTCTTCTAGTCTGAGTTTGAACGAAGAGAGGCTGGTCGGGGGGCGTGTCCAGGACCAACAATTTCGCTTCTTATATATCGAGCAAGAACCTGGAGGGCGGGGACAAGCAGTCTTCGGCGAACGATAAAGGTCTTGAGAATAGCGGAGAGTCCGATATTGGTTACGTTGATAAGCCTGCTGCTTATGTGAAGGTATGTTGTTTTGGATTATTTGTTTTTTGGGGCTCTAATTTTACTAAATGTATCGTGAGCTTTTGAGTTTGAATGTTGTTTGGTTTCGGTGTATGTTTTTCTCTCTTTTGTTTGGATTGTTGATTGTTTTTTTTCTGCGAGAGGATTATATTGTATGATTTTTTACCCAGATTGGAATTGGTCCTTTCAGATATCTAATTTCTCCTTAACTGAGTAAAAAACAGTGTATTGATATGGAATTCCCTTATGAACTTTTTTGCATGATTAATTCGAGATTTTTTTATGGTATGGTCAAGTGTAAATGGTTTTTTCAACCTTAAACACTATAATAATGGGTGTTGTACAAGTGCTTAAGAACTCTGTATAATATTACAAAGACGGAGATATAATTGAAATGATTTTTTTTCAAATCTTAAATCGCTTGGATGAAAACACATCCATATGTTTTACCGATGGATTAAAATCAGAAAGAGGTACTGGCTTTGGAGTGTATGAACCTAAACTGTGGAATTGTAAATCCCTGGGATGTGGTCTTTCTATTTCACATACAGAGATAATGGCTGTTTATATATGCGCTCAGGAGTGTCTTAAAATGAACCTTGATATATTTATTTTCTTAATTGGGGAAAATCACATATTATGAAACATCAATAAAGGAAACTTCTTCAGAAACTTAACACATTACGGTGAACAAATTATGACATTCTGTAAAATTCTGGGTAACAGAGTATATGGACCTAAACTGCTATCTCTAAATTCAAGGGGGCGCATGTCTACATCACCAAAAACAGCCAGGCCACGCTGAGATCCCTGGAATCGCACTGACAGGGGTCTCTGCTGATCTGGGAGTGCAGAAACACCATAAAGTAACTGGCAAGAGGCAATTAAGTGACTCTTTTCTGGGCGCCACGTCATTGTGGTGTGGCAGAAAATGAAAAAGCCTATGAATTTGCAAAAGAGAGGAATGGGAACGGAAATACACCTACTATAACCTCAAAGAAATACCGTAAAATGGTATACAGATGGTTCTGAAACCTCTAAAGGAACTGACGCTGGGATATACGGGCCAAGTACCAAGTGTGCACTGTCACTAGGCTCCTGTATGAGCGTCTTTCAAGCGGAAATCTTAGCTATTGAACGATTTCTAGATAAATTTAGAAAGAAACTATCAGAATGCGACATCCATACACTCAGATAGTCAAGTTGCTATTAAAGGACTGAGCTCCTACGTCATCGACTCTAAAATGATCTGGGAGTGCCGGAACAAACTCAATAAGGTAGGCAAGAAGAATAAAGTCTTTTTAACCTGGGTTTTTGGCCATTCGGGAATCAAAGAAAACGAAGAGGACAATACACTTGCCAAAGAGAGCGCACGATTGTCACTCATTAGCCTAGAACCCTTCATGGTATTGGTAAATGTACCTATAAGAAGGATTATCTGGAGAAGGAGAAAGCCGAGATGGAAAAACTCTCTCGGAATCTTCCAGGGATGGATCATTCCACTAAGTTCCTTCGGAACTTTGAGATAGCAGGATCCAAAAGATATCTGGATCTTGGTAAGAAACAATTGCACCTCCTCACTGGCTTTCTTCCAGGACACTGTCGCCTCAGGAAGCACCTGTTGAGGATGGGATTATCAAACACTGACGAGTGTAGGTTCTATGGAGAGGAAAAAGAAACCCCCATTCACCTAGTCACTGAATGCTTTGGCATTGCGAGCCTAAAGAGAGAATGCCTTGAGCGAGAAACTTGTAAGAGTGAGGAACTAGCCTCGTTGAAGCCTTCACAGATATTGGGTTTCGTCAAATATCTGGAACTGTAAGGCGAGCTGTGAAGGTTGTGGCCAGAACAGCTCTGTAAGGGGGCACAATAGACCTCGAGGTCGCAGTGAACTGTAACCCCTTTTTAAACTAAACTAACTACCCTTCTGTGGTATAGGTAAATGTACTTATATAAAAAGGAGTTTCTGCAGAAGGAGAAAGCCGAGAGGGAAAAACTCTGTCCATTTCAAAGGTTTTCCTAGAGTTCAATCTTTTCAAGATCATCCCGACTGCGCCTGTCAATTGAACGTCAAAAAATGTAGGTAATGTCAATAATTTCAAAGTTAAATCGCTGCGATTTGAGGGTAAAACGCGAGATATAAGAAAATTGTTATGTTTTTCGTGAAAGAGGCATTCGACTGTGTACACAGCTGATGGTATGCTGAATAATCTGATGAAAGAGACTTGCTGCTCTAGGATTCAAACTCGCGTAAGAAAATACTATCCTGATTAGAAATATGGTGAAAAGAGTAGATTACGAAAGGAATATATCATTTGCTTCTAAACATTAGTTTCTTCCTTGCTACCACAGCCTTTACCACACCAAGATGGTGTTAAAGTTTATATATTCGAAGAAAATTATGGCATTTTCTCCAAATTTGGCAAATTCATCAATATCCACTGTGAAACTACATACAGGGGGGCCATCTATAACTTTCCACCACGAATTTTGAGCTTTGGGATGGAATAACGAAAAAACTCTCGGACAGATCAAATTTTGTTGAAAGGGGGACAAATAAGGGTGATCGAATGAGTTGGATATCACTACCCCTCTAGCCGCAACCCCTAACAGACATAATATAATAGGGAATTTAAAAAAGCACATATTCATTTGTAAAAAAATACACTCATCTGATATATTGAATGGCCTTTCCAACAAGGTGCTGCTCGATCCCTAGTCCCTATTCAACAATGAGAGTTTAGAGGGGGTGCTGCTAGAGAGATAGTGATATCAAACTCATTTGAACACCCTTATAAGCCCCCCTTTCAACAAATTTGACCTGTCTAAGCGTTCTTTCGTTATTCCATCCTAAAGCTCAAAATTCGGGCTGGGAAGCTATTGATGGCTCACCCTGTATGTAATTTCACAGTAGATATTGATAAATTTGCTATTTTTGAAAAAAAAAATACCATAGTTTTCCTCGAATTATATGAACTTCAACAACATCTTGGTAAAAACTTTCAATCTAGGTTGGAAAAAACATTTTTCTCTCATGTAATTCCAAAATCACTATCGATTAATTCTAAGCTTCGATTGCGCAACGAACGTCGGTATTTTTAGACACGCGACAAGCCGCGGTGGGGATCTATCGTTTTCACACGACGTCGCGGAAAATTTATCGCAGATAAGATAAAAACGCGTCCTCGCGGCGCTTAACAATGGACCGCGCGCGCACCTTTAACTCAGGTGAACCCTCAAACGCGATTCTATGGCTCAGTATCGGCTCGACCGCCTTGAGAGCGGCGCGCTTTCCTTTGATCTTTAGCCGCCGCGGCCGACCGCGATCCTGTCTGTGATGTTCGCCGACTATTTTCAGGCGATTTTCGTCGCGGTGCTGCTTGTGTTCGCCGCCACTGCTGCAGCGGCGTTCGTCAGGGGGTTCTGCGTGAGCATGGCAAGGAGGAAGATGACAGGGAGGTACCAGGAGATCGAGTCTGTCGGGTTCGGTGGTACCGCGAGTTCTTACACGGTAAATTTTTCTGTTGTTTTACCACGTGCGCGTTATCGCGGGTTACGGGAGGGGGGATTTGGGTTGTAGGAGTACGGGGGACGATGGAGGAGTTGGCTGACTGGATTGTACGGGGGGTGGTCGATTGTAGAAGGGTCTGCGTATTATACAGGGTGTTACATAATACAGTGGAACTTCCCTAGCGCTAAATCCGCAAAAAAATCGTTATAAAGAAATTTCGTTGTACAGAAAATTTGTTTCTATAGTCGGCAATGTCGCGGTCGAGTTCACTGATAAATTTAAGTTTATCATTCAAACTTGAGCACTTGCTTCAAGACATTTTCGCACAATTTCCACACAATCGTAGTGGTTAGATTGAAACCAAACAGCCAGGGGTGTATTCAAAACTGTTTCAGAAGGATCTCTCTGCCCTCCGTAATGATTTAGTTGAAGGTCGGGGTTTATTACGTACGTCTGGAAAAATTTCGGAAAAAACCCACCCTTATACCTTTTTACCATTACCCATTAAAAGAGTGATGTTCTTTGAATATTTCGTTGTAGAGAGAATTTACTTCGTTTTAGAGGGTGTTTTTAATATGAACTTTGGATTCAAGGTGCAATGTGTTGTACGAAATTTGTTACACAGAGAAATTCGTTATAAAGATGTTCGTTATAGGGAAGTTCCACTGTAGTATGTCAACTTGAAGGGATGAATCTACGTATAATTTCAAGAAAAAAGTCCATATTAACATGGGTCCGCAAAAGCTTCGTTACAGAGCTTTAGGGTGTTGAAATTTCCTAAAAAATAATGGTTTTTTATTATAAATCCAGCAGTTTTTGAGATATGCAGTTCAAATTTGGAATGCGAGCTATTTTCTACAGTCTCCATCATTGCACGTCCTGAATCTCAACTAGAATCTACAGGGTGTTTTCTTTTCCGGAGCCATGTCTCATTTTTTCCTCTCAAACTTTTTTGCGGTACGCCACTGGTCAGCGTAAAATCAATTTTTGATATCTTCGTTCAATTTAGAAACTTTTTTGACGTAATTTTTTCGTATCTCTAACCGTTTTCGAGTAAAAAATTATTGAACGATTGTATGTGACCAAAACACCCAAACTGAAGAGGCATTGTTGTTCTTGCCTACATCATTGAGTTTTCTTTGGCACTCCCATATTATCTTTGAGTCAATAAGTTATAAGAGTTCAGTGCTTTGATAGCAGCATCGAGATAGAATAGAGAAGTGACGCTATGACATACAATTGAGTAAAGAAAAATAGTACCACTGGGCGGGGCTAAGTCGGAGACCAATATGGCGGAAAGTTCAGGGTTGAATTAAGTTGCCAATTTTTTTCTGTTTACAAATTTCACCCAAAAAATACGACGTGTTGGTTTTCAGGGATCCTGTTCAAATAAGGTCATTTGAATATCAAATAAACAATGATTACCAAGACAGACTAGCAAAATTTCGAATGCGGATCTGTTCAGTACTCATCCCTACCTGGGATATGTTTTTCCTCTAATTTTCTTCTTATCTGTCTCTTCTCTGCTTGAAGAAAGCCTTACAGTGCACGATACCCTTTTTATTGTATATTATTAAGCAGAAAAAATCACAATTTAACTAGAAACAGGCGCAAGAATCACAATTCCTCCAGAAAATTGAACGATTGTCAATTTTGACGTTAGGTGGTAGTAATATGGCGGATCTGATACCACGTTTATTTCAATTATGGCAACTCTTTACTATTTTATCTCTATGGATAGCAGCTTGACTATCAGAAGGGATCACTTAATCACAACCTCGATATTTCTGCATGAAAAACAATAGAATTGGAGCCTAACGATAGTGTTTACTTTGTTTTTGATCCAAATACTCCAGCTCCGGCCCCTATCATGGTTTTAGAACCATCTGTATACCATTTTAAAAAAAACTTGTATTTCATCTAATTTCATAATTATTGATGAATTGTTTTTTGCTAAAGGACTTGGCATCATCACCGAAAACAAACAAGAACAGGTTGTCACCATCACCTTCAGGGGCTACAAATAACGTTGGTACTTCTGGTGCGTTGAACACTAACAGTCTTGGCAGAAAATCAGTAGAAAGGGAAAAACGTAGTGGACTCTTCGACGAAGACACATACGAAAGGTGAGGCACTGTTTTATATCTTAGTAAACTGTACTAAAGTCCGTTCACGAAAATTTGAGCGCATTGGTTTATTTATCTGAAGTTGGCAGTATTTGCTGTCATAAAGTAAAATAAAGTCAACTTTGTCGAATGTACCCGGCTTCGTCCGACGAGCTTTCGAGTTATCAGAGAACTCTATAATCTACTGACAACATTGCATATCAATCTGACAAGAAAATAAACAACATAACTTAAAATTTTAATATACACAGTGGAATATGCCAATTTCCATGGCCAACCGACGGCTCAACCTCTCGTGAACGGACTATATGAACTTTATAGGGGCAATCCTGTAAAAGTCAATTGAAATAACTCAAAAAATTGTTTCAGATCTCCAGGCCTCAGCTACAGACTAGGAACCAGCAGTCCAACCACAGTCTGTACAGCTACGAGCGTGAAAACACTTGGGCTCAATGGCCTCAAAAACATCGGAAACACTTGTTTCATGAACTCGGTCATCCAATGTCTCTCCAACACCAAACAGTTGTCCGAATATCTACGACAAGACCTCTACATCAAAGATATCAATACTACCAACTCGAGCATGAAAGGGTCCCTAATAAAAGGTGGGATATTTTGGCAAATATCGATTGAAATATATTCTGGGAGGATTCTGCATTTGTTAAAAACTTTATAGGTTTTCAATCCCAGCCTTTGAAAGAGAAATAATTGAAAAAATTTTAATTAAGATGAGTGCTCCTGCGAGAATCTTTGCACTTATTGTCAGGAGCAAATTGGTCTTGGAAAATTGTTGCCTAACAGTAAACTGAAAAAGGAAATAAATGAAAAGGACAATGTGACGTTTTGGTGTCTATATCAGACACCTTCTTCAGACAAACTTGTAAAATCCTCAGAATTGTGTGTTTTTCATTTGCAGTCTAATTGACATTGAAAGTTGTCAATATATAGAGATGTTGATTTATTTAATTTCGAAATTTCCTGATGTCATTTCTTTCTTCAATAAATCAATCCAAATACGATTTTTTCCAACAGAACAATTGGCCAAATTATCTACTTCATCTAACAAAATACATGTGGATTCCTTAATTTTCCTTTTGTTCCATCATTAGGATCTTTGTGTTGTTCCAGTTCATCATATAATCTCCGCTATTTGAACATACATGATCAGCGATTTGTGATCTTGTAATGTCTCTATTTTTGATGTTGTTCTTATGTTCCCGTTTTCTTCTTATCTCTAAAAGTCTCGATGTCTCTCCTGTATAAGATATTCCACATATACAGGAATATTGTAAACACAATTTTCCGATGTTTGTGTCTCATTCATTGGTTTCGTTCCGGTTAGAATAGATCTCAAATCATTTTGTGTTTTGAAAATAGTTCTTATGTTGAATTTGGAACCAATTCTTCTTATTTTCTCTGAAAGGCAAGGAATATAAGGAATGACGTTCAACAAATTTGGTTGTTCTTGACGGTTTTCTGTTTGTACCTGATCACCATTCTTTAATTATTTCCGTTTCAGAGACTGGAAGTGAAAACCTATAAAGTTTTTAAGAAATATTTTGGCAACACTGTACATCTTAATTTTTACTTTTTTACTTAGCATTCGCCGAAGTGATCAAAGAACTTTGGGCGGAAGATTCTTGCGATAGGGCTGTAAACACCGCGTCTCTGAAAGGTCAGATACAGAGGTTCGCGCCCAGGTTCATGGGTTTCGCCCAGCAGGACGCTCAGGAGTTCCTGCGTTATCTGCTAGAGGGACTGCACGAAGACGTTAACAGGGTGACGGAGAAGCCCAAGCCTATCCACACTGAGATCGATGATAAACTAAAGTGAGTACCTGTCTTTTTATCGATTGATTAAGTTTGGTGCAAAGTTGAAACAGAAGTTATCTGCTTGGGAAAGTACTTTGTTTCGGGAATAATGCTCAAAGAGAAAAGTGGACTGTATTTTTAATAAGTTTTTAATTGTTGCAAAATGAGAAAGAGCGGGTATCAGAGACCTACCTGTAGGGCCGACGTAGTGTATTGTTACGTAGTCTGTTGCACCTCCAGCAGCACTTTAGGGTAGTTTCACCACAATAGCGTCGAAAAATGTCCAAGCAATAGATAAATCTTTGAAAATAGCGTTAGGTGCGTAAATTCACTCATTAAAGGTGACGGTAGCGATTGATTTCTTTTTTCGTCCTTCCCATATGTTGACTTATCTTCTTATTGCGTCCCTCCTTTCGTACAATCGGAAAGGGGAAAACATAGGTGACCCCTGATACCACTAACGCGGGTATTATTTGAAAACTTTAAACTAAAATAAGCAGTTTCCCAAAACATACTTCAAATGCTCAGGTACTTTGAAGAAGATACAGTGGAACTTCCCTATAACGAAAGCGCTAAATCCGCAAAAAAAAATCGTTTTAAAGAAATTTCGTTATGCAGAAAATTTGTTTTTATAGTCGCCAATGTCGCGGTCGATTTCACTGATAAATTTAAGTTTATCATTCAAACTTAACCACTTAAAAATACATAAGATGAGCCGTAACAGTTGAGGAAAATCATTAATGTGAAATATAAAGGCCCTAACGTATATCCCTGTGGCACACCAATACTCATAGTTATTTCTTGTGACTTGGAACAATTTCTACGCGATCTTCAAATGAGTAGACCTTTCCATATTTCAGTAGGCGTAACTTAACGGTAGTTCTAATGATAAAACTTAACAAAATCAGTCTAAGGCCATTTAAGTGATTATTCAATATTGAATGGAGTACATAGACAATCATACGGGCCAAGTACCAAGTGTGCACTGTCGCTAGGCTCCTGTATGAGCGTCTTTCAAGCGGAAATCTTAGCTATTGAAAGATGTCTAGATATAAATATAGAAAGAAACTATCAGAAGTGCGATATAGCCATACACTCAGATAGTCAAGCTGCAATTAAAGCACTGAGCTTCTACGTCATCTACTCAAAGATGATCGGGGAGTGCTGGAACAAACTCAATGAGGTAGGCAAGAAAATAAAGGTCTTTTTAATCTGGGTTCCCGACCATTCTGGAATCAAAGGAAACGAAGAGGCCAATACACTTGCCAAAGAGGGCGCACGAATGTCACTCATTGGCCCAGAACCCTTCTGTGGTATAGGTAAATGTATCTATAAGAAGGAGTTTCTGGAGAAGAAGAAAGCCGAGAGGGAAAAACTCTGGCGGAATCTACCAGGGATGGATCATTCCACTAAGTTCCTTTGGAACTTTGAGACAGCAGGATCCAAAAGATATCTGGATCTTGGTAAGAAACGATTACACCTCCTCACTGGCTTTCTTACAGGACACTGTCGCCTCAGGAAGCACCTGTTGAGGATGGGATTATCGGACAGTGACGAGTGTAGGTTCTGTGGGGAGGAGGAAGAAAGCCCCATTCACCTAGTCACGGAGTGCTTTGCCATTGCGAGCCTAAGGAGTGAATGCCTTGGGCGAGAAACTTGTAAGAGTGAGGAACTAGCCTCGTTGAAGCCTTCACAGATATTAGATTTCATTAGATCTCTGGAACTGGAAGCGAGCTGTGAAAGATGTGGGTCAGAACAGCTCTGTAAGGGAAACAATATACCTTGAGGTCTGAGGGAACTGCAACCCCTTTTTAAACTAAATTAACTAAACTATAGTCTGTTCAAATGTAAGAAGGAGCAATAACAACAAGTTTGGCGCAGAGGTAGTAGGGCCTTTTGATAGGTACTTTCCGTCCAGAGTCGAATCAAGGAGATTTCATACAATCGTTCAGTTTTAACTGAATATTTTTATACGAATGCAATTCTTACAGCACATCTAAGTGAAATATATACACGCTCTCATTCATTCCTTATCGAATTTATTCCATTTGGAGGTTCCATACTGTATACACTTTGTCAAAAGATTTTCTCTATCCAGTACCATCCACAGTCCGTTCCGAGTAGGATCCTGGCAGTTTCTTAGGGCGGTCGAAGGGAGCGTTTTTATGACAGTTTGACCAATACGAGCTTTATTGTGCGCAAACCAGACGATTCTGTTTGTTTACAAAGCTCCTTCTTATATTTGAACGGACTATAGACACATCATAAAAAGTCTTGGCCCCTCCAATAAACTCTCTCAACTTGTCGAATGTAACATGGCAATTTTTTGTTTGTGGAATTTTCACCATCTAATCACTTGGGGGTATTTTCTGTCGTAGTTGTAGATTGTCTATTTCTTGAGTAACCTAGGGGGGTCAATAACATTCCTTTTCTTTTAGCGATTTGGAAAAATCAGCAGAATCGTGGAACAGGTACCTGCGCATGGACAACTCTCGTATAGTGGACATCTTTGTGGGACAGTTGAAGTCGACCTTGAAATGCACGTTCTGCGGTCACTGTTCTGTCACTTTCGACCCGTTCTGGGATCTGTCGCTATCCCTGCCCACTAGGACCGGTCAACTGAGGCTGTCCCAGTGCTTGGAATCCTTTACCAGAGAGGAGACGTTGGACGGTGACGAGAAACCTGTGAGTTATTATACATATCTACATTTTTTGAATTCGTTGTCCCAAAATAAGACTAGAAAAGCGCGGTGTTGCTTGCGTTTTCGTGCGTTTTACGTATTATGCGACAATTTTGAAAATACCACACATTTATTCAAATAGTGAATTGGTTGACATTAATCGATAATGTGGAAACATTATAAGAACACACTGAAACTGTTTATAAAGCTAAACAAATGGTTTTATGGTTTTCATGAAGGGTTTTCCAATAAAAGGTGTTATTTTGAATAGCCCGCTATTTCGGTAGATGTCACGTTTGAAGCTGTCATTTTTTAACATTTGACAAGTAGAAACTACCTAATTAATACAAATGGAACGATACACGCTTCAAGAACGCATTGAAATTATTAAAATTTACTATGAAAATTTGGCAGAGGTTGTTCATAAAACTTGAGCATTTATGGGTCGTCGTGAAGCATCTTGTCGGACCGCAAAAAAGAAATTGGTGGAAAAATTCGAGCTGTTGAGACGAGTTAGTGATGTGAAGAATAAAACCCGTGTACGTCGCTCAAGAACAGCCGAGAATATTGCTGTTGTAGCGAAAAGTGTTGAAGAAAACCCAGGTTTGTCCATTCCTCGTCGTCCTTTGGAATTAGGCATTTCACAAACGTCATTACACCGTATTTTGCTTAAAGATTTGGGTATTAAGACTTATAAAGTTCAGTTAACACAAGAACTCAAGCTGGCCGATCATCAACAACGTCGTGTCTTTGCTGATTGGGTCTCTGAAATACATGAAAATGATCCGGTGATCATAATTGGCCACCGAGATCTTGTGATTTAACACCTTGCGACTTCTTCCTTTGGGGCCACGTGAAAGAGAAGGTCTACGCCAATAGCCCAGCGTCGATTCAAGACCTCAAAGATGAAATTCGTGAGGCTTTCGAGGACATAGGGCAGCCACTTTGCGATTTGGTTATGGAAAATTTCATTAAAAGGATATGGTCCTGTAAGCGTGGTCGTGGTGGTCATTTACCTGATGTTATTTTCCACTTTTAACGGCATAGCTTCTTCTTTATAGTGAAATAAACATCCGATCATTTATATTGAAAAATGGCATTTTTCTTTGAATATCAACATAACACCTCTTATTGGAAAACACTTTATCTACATTTTTTGCATTCATTGTCTCAAAAAAAACTAGAAAAGCGCGGTTTTATTCGCTTTATCGTGCGTTTCACGTATTACGCGAACAAATTTGAAAATATCTCACACTTATTCAAATAGTGAATTAATTAACATTAATTGATTATGTAGAAACATTATAAGAACACGTTGAAACTGTTTATGAAGCTAACCAAATGGTTTTATGGGTTAAATATTATTTCAGAATACCTTGCATACCTTGTATTAATGATTGAATTGTTTCAGACCTGCTCTAAATGCAAGGAAAGAAGAAAATGTACCAAATCCTTCTCGATACAGAAGTTCCCAAAGATATTAGTTATTCGTATCCTTTTTCACGGTTGATCCTAACTAATGGTGGTATTCTGCTTTTATCTGTAAGCCAATCTGTAACTTTTCATAAGCTTACAGAAAAATTGCAATTCTGGGCGTTTTTAAGGGATCTGTAGCTTACAGAAATCGTTAAATATTTACGAGTACTCTACGGGTGATCAGAAGCATTATCGAATGGCATATTGTGAGGTTACGTTGAATGGTTTGTTTATTTTAGGACGAACACCAACGTTTTAATATAAGAAATTCATGATGAATAGAAATAATATGGCTTTATTTATGGGATTGTTATCGGAAAAAAAAATAACAGGAAAAACATTGTTCGATAATATACATGACCTGAAAATCATTCTTTTTTAAAGTAGGAACTTTATGACAATTGGAAGGAAAAGATTGCGTGATCAAATGAATCCATTTGAAATGCCGGATGCCCAAAAAATGTTCAGATTGAAGAAATGCCGAATGCCCAGTTTGTGAACATGATCAGATTGAAGAACCAGTGTACTATAAACTTAATGAATGCTCTGCAGCAATTTTAAACCAAGAAATTTTTTTTTTCTTTTTTCAATTTATTAGATGAAAGAAACAAACGCAAACTACATCATATAAATGTATTTTCAAATTCAAATCAAAACCTTTAACTCGTAATACATAAAGTTCCATGATCAAATCTTACGATTGAAGGTACGTTTCTCGATGAGTAGTTCAAAGTGACACTGTAAATAAGAAAGTCACAGAAACCATTCCAGAATTGCATCATTTACGAATCTGTAAGTCGGCCAGTTACAGATCAATCGTACGGTACAGTCGTAACTTACAGATGAAAAGCAGAATACCACTATTATTTTCAGCCAATCGAATCTGTGTAATTTTCTCCTTAACCTCAACGTTCAGATTTGAAGCGTTTCTCGCCGACAGAACGGTTCAGGGGCAAACTAAACGTAACGGTGGACTTTCCTCTGGAAGGACTGGACATGAGCAAGTACGCAGCGGACGAAGTCACAGTCAATAAGTACAATTTGTACGCTGTCTCGAATCACAGCGGTACGACGTATAGTGGGCACTATACTGCGTATTGTAGGCATCCTTATGCCATGTCGTGGCACGAATACAATGATTCTAGGTGAGTAAGGTAGTTTGTTACACTAAATCCGAACACCAGATGGCGTTTTAAACGTAATATGTCAGTTTAGTGTAGAGTCGCTGGTCTGTAATGTAAATGACATTTATATTCTGTGTTCAGATCAACAAAAAACATAGATAGGTCCCAAGCGCTATTATATCGATGGAATTAATGTGGGGATCATAGAGAGAGAGAGAGAGAGAAAATATAACTTTATTGAAACCTTCATAGGGCTAATGACCGAGGTCTTCCTGCCCATGTACAATTCATATTTTACAGTTAAAAGTGGTGTTGAAATAAGATTCTGTGATACATTGAAATAAAAGAATATTAAATAAGACTAAGCAAATATTGAACAATTGGTTTTTCCGGTAATTTCCTCTTGGTTCTTTCAGGATGGGATATGTTGTGTATTAGTGGTTCTATTGTATTGATGTGTTGCTGACAGATACATTTCTTGTTCAATCTCTGTATTCTATTACTTATTGGTTTTATTTTAGTTTTCTCATCAAAATAATCGTTAGACGGATTATGAAGTGGATTGTTTGGATGTTTCATTTTGGTGATCTTTCGTAGACTAGTGCGTTCTGCTACTTCATTAATTTTCATGGTGCTTTTGTTACACTGACCAAGGATTTGGTGTCCATATTCAAGGAGAGGTCTGCAAATCATCTTGTAGATTTTGCTAAGCTGTTTCTGTCCCAATGCCTTCATCTCTGTATGTCAATGTCTTGAAGGGGCCAGCTCTATTGACGGTTGTTTGTTTTGTTGAATTGACGTGCATTTTGAAGTTCATTTTGTGGTCAATTATCATTCCAAGATATCTACAATTTGTGCTTGGTTATAAGGTGGTGTTGTCCAAGGATATAGTCGGCGAATTCTGGTTTCTTTTATGTCGGAAAAGCATAAATTTGGGTTTTTTTTTGTTGAGTTTTATTCTCCACTTTCTCAGCTATAGATCCATCTCATTCTTCAATTGTTCTAGTCTGTTTGAGGCCACAAATATATACAGTAGAGACTCGATAATCCGGATCAATTAATGCAAGGGATGATCCGAATTAATGAGGAATCCGGAATACCGCGTCTTACAATTTAGTAAAGATGCAATTTAAAAAAACGGTTGAAATAAATATAAGCTTTATTATCGAAACCATAAAACAAATATATTATTTGGAATAATTAGATATTTAACGTTTTCTACTGTAAGGGAAAAAGAATGCTGAACAATAGCTTTCTCCTGTATATCTTCCAGAAGCTGAATATCAGTAATTGCCATGAGTTATGGAATAAACAGACTGCATCGAATTGATCTATGCTCTAATGCATTTGCTAACATTATCCCCGTCTTCGAGATCGAAAAAATATGTGCTAAAAGGCCTTTTCGGTATTTCAGTTTTGTTAATTTAATATCATTATGATCCATATGCTGTATCAAAGCTGTATGGTTTGGAGGTAGAAACATTCCATTCCATTTCACTAATTAATTATTCTTGTTTGATTTTTTTTGTTTTATACCATTGTGCACTAATATATACCAAAAGAACGCCCGATCGTCATCATAGAAATTGAGTTATGACAAGTTAGAACCGTAAACCACGTATGCAACGATCGGAAATTCGGATTATTGAGTCTTGCAATCCGGATTATAAGGACATAATACAATCTTGACGGCAATCCGGACTAGTAAATATCCGGATTATCGAGTTTCTACTGTAGTTCTTTTCCTAATTATTTCCACTGTTTAGATCCGGACTGGGCCTATCTATGTTATTTATTGATCTGAGGGAAGGAGATTACTTTTTCTATCAAAAAATGTGGAAAACTGTTGCGAGATTCTATATTTTTCTCTTGGTAATCGAGAAAAAGCAAATGCAGTATGAATTTGTACACTTTTTGATTATTTTTCATGAAAAACTTTCATCTCTTTTTTTCAGAGTGAGCAGTGTCTCGTCCAGATCTGTGGTTAGCAGCGAGGCCTACGTTCTGTTCTACGAACAGGAGGGTCAGAAGTCACATCTATAGTATTGCCTTCTAAGGAACGGAGGATGAACAAAATGCCATTTTAATGAGAACTATATTTTTTTTGTTTTTGTATTTTCGTGAAAGGACCTCTGGCACAAAGAAAATGATCAGTATGGTGATTTTACTGAATTAATTTTCACTTTAAATTGATGACGGTAAATTTTGATTTGAGAATAGTTTTGGTAAGGCTTCAGTTGCATAAATTTTCATGAAAATTATTTTTCAGTTTTGATTGGTTCAATTTTCTGGAAAGGGATTGTAACAATCTCTGTTTTGGGCTATTCTCGTGTTAAATTTTCTCGATTTAAAGTGAGAAGTTGAGTTTAGGCCCCCGGACAAGTTGACGGTATCACATTTTGTTCTGGGGGCCCTCTCGAATCTTTTGACGTACTCGAAGCCAGAGCCGATCCTTGTTTAAAACTCATGTCTGTCATATTTATTTGTCTTATTGTGATTTGCAACTTATACTCTTGTATTTATATTACCATATTACAACTGTTGATATTTCGGAGATTTTAAAGAACAAAATATATTAATTTATTTATATTTTTCAAATTGTGACTATTTTAAACATAGTTGGTATTTGTATTGTTAGATGAAGAAAAAGTTATCGGATAAATGTTTGTGTAGATAAACCGAAGCACAATTTAAAAGAACGACGAATGTCGTTAGGTTTTTCAAAACGTTGCCTCAATGAACAAATCCAGACTCGTATTTTCTAAAATTTGACTGGAAAAGATATCTGGATTCATTTTCTACCTCTTAAAATTTTGAGCAGCTTCTTTAGTGTATTAGAATGAAGGTACTAAACTAGTTGATTTATTATTATAAACTATGGTTACCAAATTTAGACAAATCAAAGAAAATGAGCACTTTCAAATTGAGAAAAAGAGAATAATTTGAAATATTGAAAGGCTTTATATATAAAACATGTTCAAGCACTAACTTATAATAAAATGTTTGCAAAAATTTTGTGTTTTCCCTTCCGGGAACTGAGACCATGTAGATCTTTCGTTCTCTACCCAAGGAGGTCGTCAATGGCGTTGATAAAACCGACAACCTCCTCAGGAACCTTGGCTTTTACCTCTTGGGTGTCGGTGACCAGTTTCCTCCTATGAATTGTTCTTTGGCATACCAGCTCTGGACACTTGCATACCATTTTTTCAGCTGTTCCTGCTTCGGATCCACAAAGACTGCAAATCTCATCTGCTGACTTTTCCATATGGTAGAAATGATGTTTGTACCGACAGTGACCAGTCAGCAGTCCCACCATCACCCGAAGATCAACTCGTGACAGCTTTAGGCACTTTCTGATAAAGGTAGGAGAAATCATCACAATTTTTTTGGACTTAGTAGATCCAGGGCTGTTTCTCCAAAGCGTTATTCAACTCCTTCTGCTATACCGCCTATACCACTGCCTTATATTAGTTTTTTTTTTTATTATTTGACACTATTCTTTCAACTGAGTAAATTGCATATTTCCTAATCAATCCATTTTAAAAGATGATTATTCTGTGTGTCTATTAGAATATTAGACATTTCTAATTGTTTTTCATTCATTTAATTACTCAATTCAATTTTTAAAGTGGTTCAACTTTAATGAATAAAGCGAAATCGCAAGAATTTTTTGTACCGCTGTAGACATCTATGATTTTATGCCTGAAACTTTCGTAATCGGAGTCCCTTTAGTGGAAGAAACCTACTTTTTCGCAAGAAGAAACCTACACTTTTGGAGGCAGGAAACTATTGCAGTGACCTACAATACTGTATTACCAACTGGTAGATACTGCCATCTATTGTTGAGCTGTCGAAAAAACAGGGGACTGCCGTAGGTTTCTTCCTCTGAAGAGGTTCCGAGTAGGAAAGTTTCAGGCATAAAATCATAGATGTCTACAAATGTACAAAATTTTTTTTCCAATTTCGCTTTATTCATTAAAGTTGAACCACTTTAAAAATTGAATTGAGTAATTAAATGAATCAAAAACAATTCAGAAGCCACTACTGGAGTTAGGTGAAGTGAATCCATCGATTATTTCCTTGTAACTTTTGAGATTTTAATGTATTATACCGACTTTTCTATTTATTTTAAAATCCGATGGAGAAATGAATTCAATTCATAAAATCAAATAAAACAACATTTAATTAAATACTTCTTTATACCAAATGAATACAAGGGATATTAAAATGCCTTACGTGATGATAATAAACTGAAATTATAAGAAACCAACAATGGCTCTTGATGACCTTCCTTGGCTAGAAGTGAGACAAAAATTTTACCTAATTAATTCATTACAATGGACTTGAGAAGTGATTCAAGAGAGGAGTATTATAAGAGTTGCCAACTGCTTAAAAAACACCAAAAATCACTATCCTTTTTTTGCAATTATCAACTTTTTTCAAAAGCTTAAAACCTAAGAATAAAAAAATTATGGAAATATTCACAGACCTCAGTGACATCTAATATTTTCAGGATATGCTTATTGAGTTCTAAGCTTTTGAATAAATAAGGTAAGTGATTTTCGGTGTTTTTAAAGCAGTTGGCCCCCTCTAACGATACTCTTCTAATAACGTTTAAAAGAGATACACAGGTAGTAAAAACTTAAATCTTTGTACAACCCCTTGCATATTAATGATACATCCTAACCTAATTAATCTTCGTCAACAGGTTCACTTTTCAAATGCGTCTTAGCGTGTTCTCTCAATTCGTCGTTTTCAGTAGTCTCGAACTCGCAGATGTTGCAGAACAAAATTTCCTTCTTAGGATGGCTTATCAAGTTGTGATTGTTAAAACCGGTGAGGTCGTCTGTCTTAAAAGTACATTCTTCACATTCGTAATTGTACTTTCTTCTGTTACGGTTTTTGCAGTGACGTTCCTGGTGACGTTTCAAACTATGGGCCAGCGTTGTCGCGTAAGGGCACTTTTCGCACTTCAAGACGCGTTCTTTTGCGTGTCTGCTGCTCTCGTGTCTTTTCACAGAGGCTGAAAAGGAGAATTTCGGTGAAATTCGAAGAAAGTACACTTCGCAAAAAAATTAACGCATATTCTGAAAATCTCAATTTCAATGAAAGTTAACTCTACATTGACTTTATAAATTATTTTCTATGTTCTCTCGGGAAGGTTTTGAACGAAACAAGACACATTAAATGGAGAAAAATTCAGGATTTCACCGAATCTTATGTGAAAGAAGAGAAATAAACAATTTTCAAAATACTGGAATGCTGATAAGTGATTTAATACTTGGTATTTCCACCCCTTGCGTTAATTACAGCTTGGCAACGACGGTTCATACCCAAAATTAGCGATCTTAAAATGTTCTGATGTAATCCTTCCCAGATTTCTCTGAGTTGGATTCCTAAGTCATTAAGAGTAGCTGGATGATTTTCTGAACTTCTCAGCCTTCTATTGAGGTTGTCCCAAACCTGCTCAATCGGATTGAGATCTGGACTTCTTGCTGGTCATTCCATTCGAGAGACTTCAACCTCTTCAATGTACTCCTGAACGATGCGCGCACGATGGGGTCTGGCATTATCGTCCGTTAAATGAAATTTTCACCAATGTATGGGGCACATGGCACTACATGCTCCTCAAGAATGTTCCTTATATACCTATCAGCATTCATAGCTCCATTATCAATGACAACTAGGTCTTTGCGAGCAGTCAAAGATATTACACCCTATACCATAATCGATCCTCCCCCGAAACCAGTAGTATTCAGGAAATTGCACTGAACATATCTTTCATGTGGACGTCTGTATACAAGGAAACGTCGATCACAATGGTAGAGGCAGAATCTAGACTCATCTGTGAAGAGAACTCTTTCCCAATCAGCCTCTTCCCATGGATATGCTCTCTCGCAAAATACAAACGCGCCCTTGGATGGGCTGGGGTACGAGCTGGGTCTCTTGCCGCGACAAGAGGCCTTAAATCTTATTCTCTGAGGCGATTTCTTATTGCCTGAGTGCTAATTTGCACCCCATGAGTTTGCTCAAGCTGACTTTGAAGGAGGCGAGCAGTTGCAAACCGTTGTCTCAACGAAGAAACTCTCAAGTAACGTTCTTGAATGGCAGTTGTTACCCGTGGTCTACCCTGTCCTGGTCTTCGGACATTCATAACTGTCTCCCTGAATCGCTGCATTATTCTGGACACACTTGTATGGGAAACTCCAAACCTTTCTGCAATTCTTGTGTTTGTCCACCCTTCTTCTTGCAAAACTACCGCTTGGGCACATTCCTCTTGGGTCAAATTGCGTGTTTTGCATTGCATAGCGATCGAGTGTAGAAACTCAAACGAAAGAAAAAGTATTGATCACTAGAATTGATCGAGAACAACTGATTTCAGAATGGAGCTAATTCATTCAAAATCTGATAATCTCATCTTCTTTTATTCCTCTGCTGGGAAAAAACATCTGTATTGAAGAAAAACGTTGAAAGTGAATAACATATGTATGCATAATTCTGATAAAAATAATTATCATTGAGAACACCTCCAGTTGTAGAATAAATTTGAGATTTCCAAAATGTGCGTAAATTTTTTTGGCGCAGTGCATTTGAATTTTGGGGTCCAACAGATACAGATCGTCTTCAAATAGGTTACTCACCTTGGGACAAAGACTTGAAATCGCAGAATTGACACTTGAACTCCGTCTCCTTTGTGTGTTTGTAGCTAAGGTGCATTTTAAAATTGGCCAAATTGACTGTCTTATATTGGCATTTTTCGCAGGAGTAAATTTTTTCTCTAAGATGTTTATTAGAGTGACGATTGAAGAGATCCCCTCGGAAGGTCTGGAATTCACACTGGTCACAAGAAAGTTTCTCGCTACTCAGTTTGTGAACTTTGGTTGTATGCTTCATTACGACCTGAAAAAGTTTCAATTGAGACGTTTTCTTGAGAAAACTACTTTACTACATACCTCATGTTTCGGGGAAGTATAATCGCAAAATGGACAAACGTGATTTCCATCCTTCAAGTTATGTTTTCCCTTGAAATGTTCCAACAGGAGCTCCACGTGATCATCTGCGTCCTCGCAGAGGTCACATATTCCCGGTAGATCCCTTTGAGTTCTTATATCGTTAACTTCTCCATTCAAATTCAACTTGATTGGGGGTGCCGGTATCCTGACGATGCAATAAAGAAGATAATAACAAAAAAATCCATACTAATATTATAAATGCGAAAGTAACTCTGTCTGTCTGTCTGTTACTCTTTCACGCCTAAACGGCTGAACGGATTTTGATGAAATTTGGTATGGTGATAGATGATAACCTAGAAATGGCCATAGGCTATAAATAATCACGCCATCGTTCTTAGGGGGTAGGCAGTAGGCAGATAACTAAATTGAGTTAGTGATTTTTAGTCGTTTTTGTTGGGACTTTTGCTCTTTCACGTCTAAACGGCTGAACAGATTTTGATGAATTTAGTAAGGTAATAGATGGTTACCTAAAAACGGATATAAGATCAAAATGATCACGTCATCGTACTTAGGGGGTAGGAAGTAGGTAGAAAACTGAATTGAGTTAGTGATTTTTTCAAGGTTTTTGCTGAGAGTTTTGCTCTATCATGCCTAAACGGCTGAACGGATTTTGATGAAATTAGTTAGGGGATAGATAGTAACCTAGAAAAGGATATGGGCTATCAATGTTCGTGCTATCGTACTTAATGCGTAGGCAGTAGGCAGAAAACTAATTAAGTTAGTGGTTTTTAATCGTTTGTTTTAAAAGTTTACCTCATTCACGCCTTAACGTCTGAACGGATTTTCAAAAGACTTGGTTAATATGAAGATAGGATCCTAGGCACGGACACAGGCTACTTTTACGGCGGGAAAATACCTCATTCCCGCGGAAATCTAGCGTGATCGTGTCAAGAAGCGCATGACGCCATAGCTACTGAAATGATTTTGATGTTTTTTTTTTAACTGAGTGTTACTAAGACTTCAAGTAGTATTTTATCACTTTTCTAACTTAGAGGGTCGGTAGGCGCCATAATTTAGGGAATTTATGATAAAACTTTGATGAAACTGTCTTTATTTAACAGTTTTACTTGGATCGAAACTAAGCGACATTCCATCACACTACTTAACTTATAGGGTAGAAACTAGAAAGGTACTAAAATTCAGACAGTTCTATCAAAATAATGTACAAGTATTGTACACATTGAAAAGGTCTACAGAAAAGTCCGTGATGATATATGTCAGTCTCTTATGGATAACCAACAATAACTTTTTTTTGTCATTTACTTTTTAACGACAAATAATGGCTAATTTTCGAAGCGATTTTAACCAATACAGCATTAATCCTTAACCAATTAAATACCTTGAATACATTGTTCATTTAATATAGATCTATATGTCCCTTTACACCATATGATTTAAGTGAATATTTTTGAATATTACCGTGCGAAGCCGGGGCAGGTCGCTAGTAAAAAAGATAATCTTCTTCTTCTCTGTGTGGTGCCTTACCGGCTGAACTGAGGCCTAGTGGCCCATTGTTCACCCGCATCGTTCTACAGAGACTCAGCTCCTCAGACACGAAGACAGAAATGTCGCGAGCCTTCCAGGAGTGGTCCCTCTCACCATAGGAATAGAAGGTGTTGGATTTCCTAGGTGTGTTGACCTTAACTCAGTAAGGTTTCCACAGTTGAACAAAATATGCTCAACCGTTTCATCAGTACTCCTGCACCACCGGCATAGGGAGCAGCTCGTCAATCCCATTCTCTTCAAATGCTTGTTAAAGAGGTGACCAGTCAATGCACCAGTCACCAGACTGAGTTGTTTCCTCTCCAGCAGCAGAAGCCTATTGACCTCAGAACGCGAGGACGGTCTCTCAATGAGAATCCTCGACCACCTCAGGCCCACCCCTGCGCTCCATTTCGAGGAAATTCCCTGTTCAGCCAGTTCCTGAAGAAACTTCTGACAGATGTGCGACAGATTGGCAGCGAAGGCTCCGGACCAACAAATGCTAATCCGGCTCCCCGCCAAAGACCTAATAAGAATGGACACCGCATGAGAAAGAGAGGTCACTTGGTTGAATGTGATGGAGCTATTGTGGGCAATGTCAGTTGAATTATATTCAACGCATCAACTCCTTGGGGCACAGCAATGTCTGTGGTCACATAAATATTTGTTTACGTCTTCCATATGATTTTGACAAGTTGCCCACAATTTTCCTTCATCTCTTTTCTTTTCGGTAAGATCGCATATGTCTTTCTCTCTCTTATGTATCCAAGTCGTCGATCTTCTGTTAGGTCACGTGATTCTGCATCCATAGTAATTATAGATCTATGCTCCCCCCCTAGCCAGTTCATCTGGCTAGATAATAATGAGAAAAATACTTCAATACTTCAACTTACTTCACAGGTTCAGCTAACACCTTAGCTACATCAACCTGAACTACTTCAACGTCCATGTCAAGATTAGCTTGGTAAAATTTATCACACTCCCTTTCAAATTCTTCATCGTTGGATAATTTTTCACTATTTTCTCGACAACTGGAGGTAGTTCTTCCTTCGGTTGGCTTATGAGTAGTGAAGTTAGAGATTTGGGGTCAATGTAGTCGGGTATATCCACCAAGCCAGGTGTGGCTCCTACTATTTCAACATCACTATCATCGCTTTCTTTCTCCTCTTTCACCACTATGTGATCAACCTAGCACAATAGAAATTTTTGTAGTTTTGAAAAACAGAACAATTAACGTGTTGTATTTACCTCTTTGCTGGTACTCATGTTTTTGAAGAGTTGCAGTTATAAATTACAATATTATACCTTGGTTTCAATATGAAATATTTTAATCATAAGGAATATGATCATTTGAATAGTTAAATAATGAGAATCATAATGGAATTAGACCTAATTTAATTTCACTAAACAATACAATAAACATTACGGTTAATCGGTTGTGCAAATGACAGTTATGACAAAGACGTTTGCGTCTGTGTCAAATGTCAGATGAACCAGAGATTCTGTAGTTTTTCTTTTCTAGAACGCCTCTGAACGAAACTTGTATTCATCACACCCCAGTTGATGCAGATTATTTATTTTCAGTAATTCCACTTTTAAAATAATTTATTTAATTTACATATATTTAATAATTTGATATTAAACATAATTTCTGATCATCATTCTGTAGTGACCAGAAAGTATTCTTCATTCTGTGGTTAATAATTTATTATTCTGTCATGGAGGTATATATATAATATACCTCCATGGATTCTGTGGTAGTATTATCACAGAACACTGTGGTATTATATTCTGTGGTTTATGTTTTTCTAACCTGTACAAAAAGTACCATTTCCATTTCTAAAGAAATTAAGAAAATAATCGATTGGGGGATCCTTATTTCAGACATATAATGTTTGAACTAGCGCCAAAAGACAAATTCAGCCCTATCGTATCAAAAATTACCTTGTTCACAGTATTATATCTCCCAGTACTTTCACTTATAATATATTTCACCGATAACCATTTCAAACTTGGCAAATATGAAAATATCACCGTTGTATCAGTACTAACAGGATTAGAACTCGTGAAATATTACTATTTCAAAACTGCGAAAATAGAAGGTGATATTAAATTGAAAACAAGGAAATATTCTAAACTAGAAAAAATATGGAAAGTTGTAACGTTCAACTTACAAATGCTATGCGTTATCTACGTCATCACAGTATTATTGGGAGCACAACTATTGAATAAATTCCAGGAAACTTTTATGTTCTCCGTTTTACTGATAGCATTAGCAGTTATGCCTACAACTTTGTATTCGGAAGTTGACGATATATTTCAGTTGCTGGGAATGATTACGACAATGCCTACACAATCGTACACTAATCTGTTCATGTGTCAGCTTCAAACAACGCTACTTGGGGCTTGGCTGGGAGCTACTGTAATACCCCTTGATTGGAACAAAGAATGGCAAATATGGCCCAATTCCTGTATATATGGGGCACTCATTGGTTTCTACATAACAATGTTTGCTTCTACATAATACATTCTACAAATATAGTGGCTAGAACGAAGAAAAACCAAAAATTCAAGACTATCTTGTAGGTTTCGTAATAAAACAAGTTGTGTCATAACTGTTTAATTTCAATCAACTTTCCTAGCAGTACAATTGTGTCTGGTCACCCCTCTTCTAGACATAAACGGCTTAAAACATTTATCGCAATGAAATGTAGCTCTTTCGATGTGCGTCACCTTGTGTTCTTTTAAAGCGTCTGTCCTGAAGAAACTTTTGTCGCATTGGTCACACTGATATGGCCTCACCCCTGTATGGGTCCTTATGTGAATTTTAAGCATGTAGTGATCGACGAATCTCTTATCGCAGTATGAACAAACGTGCTTTTTAACTTTGCTGTGAACCCTTCGAAGATGATCGTAAAGATTTCTATTGCTTTTGAATACTTTGGAACAAAATTCACAGACGCAAGTGTCGTTAGCATGTTTGGCCATGTGGATATATATTGCCGAGGCTGTCCTTCCTAAAATAATAGAATTTATAGTACAGAACATGCTACAATGTAAGATAAAACAAGAGCAGTACCTTTATATTCACATAAACTGCAGGAATACTTCCTTTTTTCAGCATGCGATAAAAGATGTGTTTTCAGTGATGTCGAGGTGGAAAAATTCTTGCCGCAATTTTCGCACACAAAAGCCTTTATGTCTGTATGTACCGCTATAATATGCTGCTCTAAGGATAGCCTTGAATTGCAGCTTTGTGGACAGTCGGTACACTTATACTTATCGGTATGACTAACCATATGTGACTTAATACTAGACTTTTTCATAAGTTTGCAACATTTCGGACAAGGGTATAAGTGTGCTTGTTCGTGTTCAACTAGTTCCTTTCGACTTGAGAGTGTTGTATCACATTTGTCGCATTTAAAAACTGGGTGTCCGTCGTGTGTAGTTTGATGATCCAGGTAGAGAAAAATTTCTTCAAACTTTTCTTCACAAATTTCGCATATGTAAGTATTGTCAGATAATGAAAACTCGAAGTCTGGATTATCTTCGTTGAAATCAATTTTTTCTTCTAAGGGCTCTTCATCGTAAGAATCCCAATCTGCTGTGTCTTCAACAAAATCGTCTGCTTTTTCATCTTTTATTTTCTCTATTTTAGTTTCTCTAAGCGTTTTGTCCGACTGTATACACATATTCCTGAAGGACCATAATTCATCTAGTTTTTTGAAGCATAAGAGACATATACCAGTGGGAAAATCATTTTCAATATCTAAATCTAAGGAGGTACAGGCCTTTATTTTTCCTACTATATCATTTTCTGAGATGGATATTAGTTTAGTATTGTTTTGTTTCAAGCATAATCTACAGGACATATCTGCAGATATGTTTAAAAGTACCTGTTTATTTAGTAAATCAACATTTTCATTATGTTCAATTTTAATTAATTATCCACTGCAGTTGTTTACGTTTTTCATTGATCATAGAAATGAAAATACAAAAAATGTCATTTTCGGATTACTTTTTCTTGGCTAATTTCCATTTTCCTTAATCAAATGAGGATCTTCTTAGGCAAAAGAAGTTAATTCTACTCATTTGGCAAATTATGATAAAATTAGAAATAAAGATTTTCTCCGAAGATTTTTCCGATCGGAAAAAAATGATACCTGTCAAATAATTTTCAAGGTTAATTGCACAGAACATAAAAATAATTAATTGATTACGTATGATCTTGATCACAGACGAGATTAAAATCTATTTCGATCTCATCATTTCTACGAAAAGGTCGTCTTAAGGTTATACATATTTTTTGATATCAAATAAGAAAAAAGCCTAATTATGTTCTCAAGAATGATAAGAAACTCATTGGCTGCAAGCCGCAACTTTAGCACATCCAGTCAGGTAAGTTTTTAAAATATTTTCTGAACTGAGCTGATAAGTAAACTCAGGACCTAGGTCAAGAGGTCAAAACTTATCCATGCTATTTTATAATACTCCGAATTAAAGCTTAGATTCTTCAGTTTTGAATCAATCAATAAATTGCTAATACATTACATGGCAATGGGAAATTTTTGGAGAAGCCTTAGTAGTAGATTACATTTCAAGATGTAGATTATCTTCTTAAACGTTTCAGAACAATGTGAAAGTAGCTGTTGCGGGTGCTTCTGGTGGAATTGGACAACCTCTATCCCTTCTTTTGAAACAATGCCCCATGATCACAGAATTGTCCTTATACGATATCGTACACACACCCGGAGTAGCAGCTGATCTGTCTCACATCGAAACACCAGCCAAAGTAAAGGGCTACATGGGCCCCGACCAACTTAAAGACAGTTTCAAAGGTGCAGACATTATCGTAATCCCAGCAGGTGTCCCAAGAAAACCAGGTATGACCAGAGATGACCTTTTCAATACAAACGCCAGTATCGTCAGAGATCTTGCTAAGGCTGCAGCGGAAGTGGCCCCCAAGGCTCTCATTGCCATAATTTCAAATCCGGTTAATAGCACAGTACCAATTGCCGCAGAAGTATTGAAAAAGGCAGGTGTGCATGATCCTAAGAGAGTGTTTGGAGTTACCACTTTGGATATTGTGAGGGCGAATACTTTCATAGCTGAGGCTAAGGGGCTTAACCCGTTGGATGTTAAGGTTCCGGTGATCGGTGGGCATTCTGGGGTCACTATTATACCACTCATTTCTCAGGCAACTCCGTCTGTGAGCTTCACGAAAGAAGAATTAAAACCTTTGACTGTGAGGATTCAAGAAGCCGGAACGGAGGTGAGCAAGAACATGTCATTTTGGTCGATATTCGAATCAGATTTTGGTGTCATTATATTCATTCAGGGTTTCTGAATAACGTAAGTGAAACCAACAGGTAGCGGTCTGTCTTAGTTTAGAAAATATGGACTCTCAAAGTTTCGAAAATGTTCCGTCTTCAAGTCATTTTTCCACTATAAATACACAGATTTACTGCTTCAATTTTGTCTATAAATCATCTTTGAACATTCAAATAACTATTCGTTTAGTTTCATTTCAGGTATATTCAATAATTAATGAAAAAACGTCAAAATTGTATAGGTACCACATAATCAGAAATTCGAGGGAAAGTGCGCCGTACTTCGTGGTAAGTTTGGCACCACTGCTTCGTCCTTCAGCGAGTGACATTTCAAATGATGGCGGGAATTACCGGAAGGCATTGTTTCATATTCGCACGAGAGAATCTGCAGTGGTGCCAATCTTACCAAGAAGAACGGCGGGCTTTTCCTCTAATTTGTGGAACCTCTAGAATTTCCATGTTTTTGCATTAATTATTGAGTATACCTGAAATGAAACTATTGGAATTTTTATGTGAATGTAATGATCAAGAAAGTAAGCATTGAGAAAAACTTCAGGACATCGCTAAGTAAAAGAGAGGAATGGGAACGGGAATACACCGACTATAACCTCAAAAAAAATACCGTAAAATGGTATGCAGATGGTTCCAAAACTCTACAGGAGCAGGAGCTGGGATATACGGGCCAAGTACCAAGTGTGCACTGTCGCCAGGCTCTTGTATGAGCGTCTTTCAAGCGGAAATCTTAGCTATTGAAAGATGTTTAGATATAAATCTGGAAAGAAACTATCAGAAGTGCGAAATAGCCAAACACTCAGATAGTCAAGCTGCTATTAAAGCGCTGAGCTCCTACGTCATCGACTCAAAGATGATTTGGGAGTGCCGGAACAAACTCAATGAGTTAGTCAAGAAAAATAAGGTCTTTATAATCTGGGTTCTCGGCCATTCGAGAATCAAAGAAAACAAAGAGGCCAATACACTTGCCAAAGAGGGCCTACGAATGTCACTCATTGGCCAAGAACCCTTCTGTGGTATAGGTAAATGTACCTATAAGGAGTTTCTGGAGAAGGAGAAAGCAGAGAGGGAAAAACTCTGGCGGAATCTCCTAGGGGTGATCATTCCATTAAGTTCCTTTGGAACTTTGAAACAGCAAGATCCAAGATATCTGGATCTTGGTAAGAAACAATTACACCTCCTCACTGGCTTTCTTACAGGACACTGTCGCCTCAGGAAGCACCTGTTGAGGATGGGATTATCGGACACTGACGAGTGTAGGTTCTGTGGGGAGGAGGAAGAAACCTCCATTCAGCTAGTCACGGAATGCTTTGCCATTGCGAGCCTAAGGAGAGAATTCCTGGGCGCGAAACTTGTAAGATTGAGAAACTAGCCTCTTTAAAGCCTTCACAGATATGGATTCTGTCACATCTCTAGAACTGGAAAGCGAACTGTGAAAGATGTGCTCAGACAGCTCTGTAAGGGGGCACAATAGACTTTGAGGTCGCAGTGAACTATGTGAATGTTCAAAGGTGATTTATACACTAAATTGGAGCAGTAAATCTGTATTTTTATAATGAGAGTGACTTGAATATGGAGCATTTTTAGAACTTTGGGAGCCCAATTTTTCTACACTAAGACAGACTGTCACTTGTTGGTGTCACCAAAGTTGTTCAGGAGCCCTAAAAATGAATACAATGGCACTAAAACTGATGGACCTCAAAATTTAAATATTGACCGAACTAATCTTATCGTATTTATTTCTAGGTTGTAAAAGCCAAAGCTGGTGCAGGTTCAGCAACTCTATCCATGGCTTATGCGGGGGCCCGATTCACAATCTCCCTCATCAGAGCACTCAAAGGAGAAAGTAACGTTATCGAATGTGGTTTTGTCGAGTCCAACGTTACAGAAGCATCCTACTTCTCGACCCCACTTTTGTTGGGAAAGAACGGTGTAGAAAAGAACTTGGGCATGGGAAAACTGTCAGAATTCGAACAGGGGCTCTTGAAAGAAGCTATCCCAGAATTGAAAAAGAACATCCAAAAAGGTGTGGACTTTGTAAATAAGAATTAAACGAAAGGCACAAGTTGATGAATGTTTTTTTACCAATGTGAATTATAGCCGTTTCAAGTGTTTTTTTGATCGAAAAAGTGCTTGACGGTGTTTGTATATGTATATTTATACGTAATAAAGTTATCCAGTCAATAGAATGGTTTGCCTAGAAATTATATGGCATTCGTAAAAAAAAATTCTTCATATAGGGAAAACTATAATTACAATTTGAATACCCGATTGAGATCTGCTTATAGGATGAACGTCTACATACTATACAGATTTGGAAATTCACATCGAAAACATACGATATACAATGCATCAGACAGAATTCTTCCCTCCAGTTGCACAGATGAATAGTCGAGATAATCAAGTGCTGTAACTGAATGAATTCCGTTGTCTTATTGCAATAATCTAGTCTTGTCTCTCTCTTATCGCAGTATGGTAGGAAACCTGCAGTACACGTTAATTTGTCAGGCTGTCCTTAATACTCGATTCAAGTATTTACTGTTGCCTGCCATACTGAATGAATTACGCTTGTCTCAACGATAAGAGAGAGACAAGACAAGAATAATGAAGTAAGACAATGGAATTCAGTGTGTTACAGCACGTGATTATCTCGACTATTCATCTGTGCAACTGGACAGAAGAATTCTCTGTCTGATGCATTGTATATCGTATGTTTCAGATGTGAATTTTCAACCCTGTATAGTTGTCCCTAATCTATTGTGAAAATTTCAAGGACGTAACACGTTCCGTTTGAGAGATATTGCGACCAGAAATTTATTGGTTTACCACGCATAGGTAAGATTAATTTTTTTGAATTTTTAATGCCATGTTCTTCACGAAATTTTGCAGAAGTTTGCGCATCATTATTCTCCTTATTATTATACCAAATTTCGAAATGATCTGATGTGCGATTTCGGAAATATCAGGAAAATAATGAAAATTTTCAAATGTCAACGAATTCGACCTCGGCTTTTTGAATCCGAACCAATTCTCAAAATTTCAGAACCCTGACTTAATCCATTCGAGAGTTATGGTGTTCACGACGGGTCAGAATTTTCATTGAACACAGATTCTTTATATGTGAGTCTGACCGAGTCTTTTGAGACCACTCCTGGTCCAAAATCCGAAAAATACAGACATTTAGACAAAAAGATAGCACGCTGTTTCCCAAGCAACAAGCGCTCAAAGAGTAAGGTCGTAAATCACAATGTATAGTCCATTCACGAAAGGTTGAGCCGTCGGTTGGCCATGGAAATATGGCATATTCCACTGTGTATATTAAAATTTTAGGTTATGTTCTTTATTTTTCTGTCAGATTGATACGCAATGTTGTCAATATTGCATAGAGTTGTCTGACAACTCGTAAGCTTGTCGGACGAGGCCGGTTACATTCGGCAACATTGACTTTATTTTACTCTATGACAGCAAATACTGCCAACTTCGGATAAATAAAAAAACCGCCTACTATGTGCTCAACCTTTCGTGAACGGACTATAGGTGAGTAATTTATATAGTGAATTAGTTAACAGTTGAAAAGTTTGGTATATCGTGAAGGTGATGGCAATAATGTGGGATATTTTTAGTTTGAAAAGGGGTTATAGTTCACTGTGACCTCAAGGTCTATTGTGCCCCCTTACAGAGCTGTTCTGGCCACACCTTTCACAGCTCGCCTTAATGTTCTAGAGATCTGATGAAATCCAATATCTGTGAAGGCTTCAACGAGGCTAGTTCCTCACTCTTACAAGTTTGTCACCCAAGGCATTCTCTCCTTAGGCTCGCAATGCCAAAGCATTCCGTGACTAGGTGAATGGGGGTTTCTTCTTCCTCCCCACAGAACCTACACTCGTCAGTGCCCGATAATCCCATCCTCAACAGGTGCTTCGTGAGGTGACAGTGTCCTGTAAGAAAGCCAGTGAGGAGGTGTAATTGCTTCTTACCAAGATCCAGATATCTTTTGTATCTTGCTGTTTCAAAGTTCCGAAGGAACTTAGTGGAATGTATGGACTGTATACCATTTTACGGTATTTTCTTTGAGGTTATAGTCGGTGTATTCCCGTTCCCATTCCTCTCTCTTACTTAGCAATGTCCTGAAGTTTTTCTCAGTGCTTACTTTCTTGATCATTACATCACTAGGGAGGTTCGTAGATGAGATGAATGTGGGATATGCTTCAAATAGAAAAAATAAAAGCTAAATACTTATGATTTGATACTTTCTTTTATTGTAACAATTAGAAGTATTACATGATTGTACTAAGATTAGAAAATATCATTGAACTCAGCAAAATAAATTCACACGCTGAAAGTTTTTCATAGAGGTCACTTCCCGCTCAAAATCTGCTTGTCTGTGTACAGTCTTTATATACATACAAATTCCTCTTGTTAAAAAAATAAAAATACATTTGTTGACTAGATTAAAGAGTTCATCGAGACGATGAACAGAGATCAGAGTTAAAACTCGTAAATGCAACTCAATTTGAAGGAAAATTCTGCTAGAGTTTGGTTTACTAGCTAAGAGCTATGAAGCAAAAAATCACCCAGTAGTCCAAATGAACGGTTCTAACCTATCATCAACATCTAGATGATTATTTAGAGTTTCCATAGATTCTAATACTTGATTTAGTATCATGTGACATTTATTTAGCTGCGATGAAAGTTCTTGTATCTTGTTCAGTTTCTCTGCGTACTTAGAGAATTTTTTCTGTTTTTCCGTAGCACCATTGAAGAGTTTGGCTATCTCACCATCAGTCTAGAAGAAATTTTCGTATAATTACATTCTTATTCAATAACACGAACCTTACCTCTCTTATTTTGTTACCGAGAGAATTCTGTTCAACTGATACCAAATTTGCGCAAGCCGTCAAATGACTCTGATATCTAGCACATAACCGTAGAAGAGGTGCTGGGTCCAGTCGTTCCAAAACTTCAGGGTCTCTAGCTGCGGGGAGATTCAAAGTGGCCCTCATGATTGGTAGAAACATAGGTATACCTTGCAATCTTTCAATATCAGGATCTTTTTCCACATTGGGGGCACCTTGAGCAGGGTTAACCAAAACGATACTATGAGGAATTTTTTTCGGTTGTTTTTGAGGTATCTTTCTTGGTGCCGATTTAGACCTGAGCAACTGTTTGTTTTGAAGTTTTGGGGAATCTAAAAATCAATTTAAATAAACCTTTCAGCATGTCCATCTGTCGAAACATACCTCCGATAGGTCTGTTGACCGTGTAACTAATATAGGGTAAATCAACATCGCTGCATAGGCTGGGGCCTGGAGAGGTTGATCTGGGTCTTCCTGTTCCTCCATCACTTTCAAACTCTGAGGGTGTCCCGCCTGGATTTGCTATGGTATGTTGTCTTCTTAAATTTGAAAATTTCCCGGAGTTTGAGTCTAGGCCCTGCCTTTTTGCGGCAGTATTCGACTGCGAAGAGTGTTCGCTTCCCATTATTTTTGCCACAAGATTATCTGGTTTAAAAATCAAAAGAAATATACGAAATTACCAATTTCCATAATATCAATATTTGAATAACATAACCTGAAATTGGAATTTGATTGACATTTGATCGACAAAAAAGAAAAATTTTCTGTGAATTTATCGGAAACAACTCTATGATCAGAAACGTCAAATATGCATAGAAAAAATATATAAAGCGATTGATAACACATTACACAAATCTGATATTGGAAATTTAAAAAAATGGTATTATTTAACAAGAATTAATTACATTCATCACCTTATATAATATTCTCTCAGTCCAGAAAACTGTTAGAGAACACAGGGATCTGAAGGAAACGTAAATTACAAATGTTGCATGTTTTAGGCTCACACAATCCTTTTGGTTCAGCCGGATATAAATCCTGAAACTAGGACTTATTCTGATTACGAATCGGTGAATGAATGTATGGAGGGTGTCTGTAAGATATATGAGGAGCATTTGAAGAAAAGGAATCCCAACACGCCCACCATTACATACGATATATCACAGTTGTTTGATTTCGTCGATCAGGTTAGCATTTTTTCTATATTATTATTCTTCAGTTCCTTCACTGTATAATTTACTGATCATTTTAATTTCAGCTATCAGATTTAAGCTGTTTAGTTTATCAAAAGTCAACCAATACATATGCTCCATACAATAAAGATTGGATTAAAGAAAAAATTTATATTCTGTTACGACAAGCTGCAGGTCACTCAAACGGAAGGTAAATGATACGTACCAAAGAAAATCATTTCACTTAAAAACTTCATTGACGTATCTTGTATTAAGAATAACATTTATTTATTAAGAGAATATCATTTTATTTTACTTAAATTCACATGTTAGGTATGTTTCTTATTTGCCAATAAAAATTCGGTATAGTTGTTGTAGATTTATTCTAAAACGCAATTATAATAATCATTCGAATATAAAAATATTTTGATCTTCTATTCCGATCCTTTTTACATAACTCAAAATGCTTTTTTCGAAGTCTTTAGATCCGCAGATCACCACCTGTACACTATTACTTGGTATTTTACCGATGAATTTCTCAATATCAGATTTTTCTAGTTTTTTTTCATGAATTGTTTCTTCATACTTTCTTGAAATGTTTGTTAGATCTGTTAAGAAAACTTCGTAGTTGAAATTCCAATGAGATTTGAACTGAAACAACTCATTTCGAAGAAAAATTTCATCACAACTCTTGCAGCAGTAAAATAAATGTAAAAATGTTTCACAATCAATATTGTTTAACATTGTTTTTATAATTGAATATATTGGGGCTATTCCTGTCCCTTGAGCAATAAAAAGTATATTTGTTAAAGAATAATTAATTATGTAATTACAATATGGACCTCTCCATAACGTCTCATCTCCAATTTTTAAATTTCGAAGGTAAAAAGACATCTTGCCTTTGTCATATAAACGAACCAATATAGTAAATGATTTTTCGTCAGTTTCCCCAATGGGTATTGGAGTATATGCTCTGGTGAATTCATTTGATGAATCCACTTCACGGCCCTTCAACAAAAAGTGTTGACCTACTCCATAAGTTAATTTCTTTTCGTGTATATCTTTCTCATTTTGGTTCAGAGATCGACAATACTCGAATGTATAAAAATATGAATTTGGAGTATGTTTTTCTTTACTGATAAGTTTAAAAACACTATAAGCAGTAGGACATATACAATTCTGATAAGTGGAGGTAACTTCTTCCTGATATTTTTTAAGGTTTTGTGAATATTTCTCAAGTTGTTTTTCATATACTTCGAATATACAGGGAGTGCAGCCAGAGTTACAGCAGTCTGATTCATTAGGTTTAACAGGTGGTTCCATAACTGACCAAATATATTTTTTAATTTAAAAATATTTTTGTTGCTTCGTTTTCTTTGGAAAAGCGCATAGATAACATAAAATGCGTATTGTCTGTGGAAAAGAAGAAGTATTGAGCTGAACTCTATGATTCTAGACCATAGAAACATCATATAAAGTCCACAGAAATATGAAATTTAATTTTTTATATTATTATTAGTCACATAATAATAATTATTATTAATATCAGTGTTTTGTCTCTATAACAGAATTAATAATATTATTCATTGATTTCTATCATAATTGAAGTATAATTTATATTTTCTCTATGGTCTCTTTATAGTAAATTCTATGGTGTGACTATCTTGTGTTCTGTGGTTCTCTTTTTCTAGTTTTGTATGTTCTGTGGTTCTGTCTTTGAAATTTGAAATTTTGTGGTTAAGACAGAGGAGTCTGTTTCTGTTTGAGTCACATTTTTACTAATTTTTAGTAAATCAAGTTTGTTTTCGGTGTTTGGAAATGGCTGTTTTGAACACAAAAAAGATGGAAGCACGTGAAATACCACAGTCCAAACAAAACAAGAAAGATGAAAAGAAAAAAACACTTTTGATAGCTCAAGAACTCAAAATAGCTAGATCGTTAGCGGGAAATGAAAAGGTGTACAGAGATAGGGCTCTTAAAAGCCTTAAGAAATGGTTTAGGGGGCGAGTTGAAACTTTGGGTGAGTATTATTACAAGTGTTCGTTATGGTTTTTATTATACATGTCATTTTGTAGCTTTCACTGAAGAAGATTTCCTCAGGCTATGGAAAGGGCTGTTTTATTCAATGTGGATGTCTGATAAACCTCTTATTCAAGTAAGTATTCATAAGTTTGAAGGAAGAGAAACAGAAATATTCATTAACTCATTTTCAGGAAGAATGTGCTGAGAATATTGCCAGTTTATTGCACGAGTTACCGTTAGATCATTCATTGGTTTTATTCAAATGCGGCTTAGTTACATTGTGTAAAGAATGGTTTGGCATTGACCAACTACGGTTAGACAAATTTATGATGGTGAGTTTTTGTATTAATCACTGACGAATGAACTCTTTCAAACACTTTTGTTTTACAGTTTGTGAGGAGACTATTGCGGCAAGCCTTAGTGGTTTTGAAGAAAAATGGGTTTAAAAAAGATAGTATTGTTGAATTTGGTAAAATACTATCCATGACAGTCCTAGATTCGGAAAAGAAGGACATCTTGGGGCTGTTTATGCATTTGACTGAAATATTTTTGGAAGAATTGGCAAAAGTATGTATTGTTATGATTTGTTCAGTATAAAATATTTTATGTAATTCATTCTTTAGGTTAGTGAAGGCAATCTAAAACCCCATCTTGTGATTGAATTTTTGCTGCCTTTCATGGAAGCATTGGCACTTTCCGACGATCCCAGAAAGATCAAACAGTTGAGAAAATATATTTTTATTCATCTAATGTGCCAGTCCGAAGTGGGACTTGAATATCAAGAAAGATATGAGGCTTGGAAGAGGGTGAGTACCACGAAACTTAAGCAGAATTTGTTAGACATGTACTAATTGTTTAAATTACAGCAAGGTTTTCCGGGTACGATTCATGGAATGCAAAAAGTTGAGACTGAGAATGAGGAAAATATCGAGGAAGATAGCGATGATGAAATTCCTTCACCTAGAGATAAACCGTTAGATCCAAGAGCTGGCAGAGTTGATGTCGAACTACCGCAGATTTCATTTAACGCAAAAGCAGTCGCTGATTTATTGATCAAGTGTAAATACGTCAAAGGTAGTACAGTTGCGGGAAGGAAAGCTCTTATGTTACTGTCGAAACAGTGAGTATTATGGAGTTTTTTTGCTTATAAAGTGTGAGAAAATAGGGTAAATATTTGAATCTTGGTGTCCTGCAGATATCAACTGGATTTTGCTGTTATAAATCAATTTCAAGCGGTTTTGGTTCAAAGTAATGACGTCATGAGTTAGCTCTTCGACGTTATTGATTTGAACCGCAAATGACCAGACTCAAAAGCTGGGTTAAACTTCTGGTTATTAGAAAAGTAGGGTTGTACGCGGCAAGTTTCAAAAGTTGTTGACTGGCGAAGCATACTTGAAGAAGATATGTATTTGTAAGCTTAGCCACATTACGATTTATATTGAGAAAACTATTTTAACAATTTCAATTATCGGCTTAGTTTCATTCATTTAGGAATTAAATTTATCTATTGAAATCTCCAAGTTAGGTTTGGAAATTAACGCATCCAAAAGCTTCTGACTTGTTGATATTATTTAAAATAGAATTGTCTGAAGTTCTTGAAGATTGCTGATATTGTTTGAGTATAACAAAACATTCTTACTTCACTTGGATAATGGGAAAAGCTTTGTGTTACCAATGATAGCTCTCAAATGTTAGAAAAAATTATGCATTTGTGTTTAAGTTCCCAAAAAAAGGTTTATTTATAGCAAACTATACTGTGACGTGTGAGATATAGTCAAATACCACAGCGATATCAATACATGTGAATTTAAATCTATTGGATAGTGTCCTCCTGTATAGTTTTCGGTAATATTTTCTCTTCGAATCATTCCTGTCAGAACAAAACATTTTTTTTTTGTCAAGCGGTACATTCTAAAAAACATGTTCATCGTTACATTGAATCCACGTGTAAAACATTAATATTTTCATGCATGGAGTTGAACTTGAAGCATAATAATTTACATTTGCAAATCGAATTTTGAATTTATTGCATAAAAAATAAAAAAATATAGATATAACCTACATTGACAAGTGACAAATAACCAGAAACCGCCTTCAAGGGACGAGAGCCAAGGGCCGGTTATTCGTTCTAGGACTCAAAGGGAATAACCAAGGGCTGAACCAATGAGAACCGCAGTTATTATTGCTTATCCGCTTGAAATCAATTTTTATTTCTTCATAAAAGTGTCACACATTTTTCATAAAAGTTCCATCCTAACCTAAAAGCGTCCTATTCATAGAGTATCATACAAAATGTCAATTCAGAGAACATAGAAGAGTAACACGGGTAGGCAACACAACTTACACAAAGGCAGATTAGGCAACACAAATTACACAGATACTACACTAATTAATATTAAAATTACTCATTGATATGCTCTTTCTTTTTCAGATTCCGAAAATTATCGAAAGGTATATATCCAATAGGCGTTGTGGACTTAAGACTTCCGAAAGATGACATAAAAGACATGAACGTAAGAAAAGCAGTAAACAGACTAGTTAAATTCGAAAAAAAACTAATGGGGGACAATTCCAAATCACGAAAAACAAAATCTACAGAAAATAACGATGAATTACCGTCTAAAAAACAGAAAATAGTCACTGAAAGCGATTCATCACAAAAGACAAAACCTATAGAAAATAACGACAAATTACCTTCTAAAAAACAGAAACAAGCCAACAAAAATGAACCGTTAGATGTAAAAGACGACAATTGTGATGAATCAGATGTAGACGCCGAGTCCTATATAATGAAAAATTTGCACAAATATAAGACGAATAAAGAAGGGAAAAAGGTCATCGATATACCAAGGAAATTCTTGAAACAAGGACTTCAGTTTCGTGGGGACCCCTCTAAATCTACTGTTACTCTCTCCAATTATTTATTATCGGAAAGCGGTCAAATCCCAGAAGTTGTCTTCGAGAAGTTCTCAGGGCTCTGGAGGGTTTACGATGATGTCCCTAACGGCCCAGATAAGTCACTAGAAAGAGCTGTAAGCAAGCCCGAAGTCTCAAAGAAAAAACAAGAAAAAATAGTGAACGATAAAAAGAAGACGGACAAAATAATATCGAACGGCATCCAGAAAAAGAAAAATTCGAAAACGAAGAACGTGCAGAAGAAAGCTACGATGATGAAGGCCATCAAGTCCTATCTGGAGAATGAGAGAGAGACCAAAAAACAAGAAAGTGAGTAGATAGTTTACTTTGAAAAATTGTGATCATCGGAATTATCCAAACTTGAAGTTGTTAATATCGATTGATGGTTAAATACAGTAGATATGAAGGAGCCATTTTGTTTTTGTTCTTGACCAACTTCTTCTAAATTTTTGGGGTAAAATTGAGTATTAGCTAGATGTCTAGATTAAAAGGTGAAGAGAGTTTTTTTATTTAGGCCTCCGAAACAAAATCAACAGATTTGTCTTAGTTAAGAAAATGTGGGTCTTCAAAGTTCCAAAAACACAGAATTATTGCTCCAATTTAGTCCATAAATCTCTATGAAAATCAGACATAAAATTAATTCATTGGATGCATCAGCTTCCAAACATATTCGTATAAAATTTCATTACAGTGTTGCCAGTTGTTTCAGCACAATCCTTAAACATGCGTTAATTCGTTCTTTTTCTGCTGTTCTAAAAAAATCAGTAGATTCTCATATACTTGGTTACTTGCAAAAACATGGCTCTAAGTTTTAGTTTAGTTTATTTTAAAAAAAGGGGTTACAGTTCACTGCGACCTCAAGGTCTATTGTGCCCCCTTACAGAGCTGTTCTGACCACACCCTTCACAGCTCGCCTTCCAGTTCTAAAGATCTGATAAAATCCAATATCTGTGAAGGCTTCAACGAGGCTAGTTCCTCACTCTTACAAGTTTCTCGCCCAAGGCATTCTCTCCTTAGGCTCGCAATGGCAAAGCATTCCGTGACTAAGTGAATGGGGGTTTCTTCCTCCTCCCCACAGAACCTACACTCGTCAGTGTCCGATAATCCCATCCTCAACAGGTGCTTCCTGAGGCGACAGTGTCCTGTAAGAAAGCCAGTGAGGAGGTGTAATTGTTTCTTCTTACCAAGATCCAGATATCTTTTGGATCCCGCTGTCTCAAAGTTCTGAAGGAACATAGTGGAATGATCCATCCCTAGGAGATTCCACCAGAGTTTTTTCCTCTCGGCTTTTTCCTTCTCCAGAAACTCCTTCTTATAGGTACATTTACCTATACCACAGAAGGGTTCTGGGCCAATGAGAGACATTCGTGCGCCCTCTTTGGCAAGTGTATTAGCCTCTTCGTTTCCTTTGATTCTCGAATGGCCAGGAACCCAGGTAAAAAGACCTTATTTTTCTTGCCTACCTCATTGAGTTAGTTCCGGCACTCCCAGATCATTTTAGAGTCGATGACGTAGGAGCTCAGTGCTTTAATAGCAGCTTGAATATCTGAGTGTACGGCTATATCACACTTCTGATAGTTTCTTTCTAGATTTATATCTAGACATCTTTCAATAGCTAATATTTTCCGCTTGAAAGACGCTCATACAGGAGCCTAGCGACAGAAACATGACTCTAAGGTGAAATAGTTATTTATTATACAAGGGAAAAAAGTATTAGATTTTAGCTCGAGGTTATATTGTTATCAAAAAACCGAGAGCTAAAATCTACTATTTTTCCCGTGTATAATACACTATTTTTTTCTGTGACAAGAAAAACAACGATTAATAGTGAAAGAAATATAACTTCTCACGAAATTACTTTTTTCCCCGGAAAAAATGAGTACTTTTTTCCCGGCTACATAGAGAATCATTTTTTTGACAGGCAAAAAAGCAATCTCGTAAAAGTCATATTTTGTGACCTGTCAAGAGATATAAATGTCACATTTCTCCCGTCACAGAAAAAATGCTATTTATTTCCAAATTTTTGTCGATAAAACAAGTAGAAAAATCAAAACCAATACAAATCATATTTTATCACCCAAAAATATTAGGAGGGAATAACCTAGCAGTATTAGAGAAAAAAACAATCAATTGAACAAATAAAAGCAGAAATATTACAGTTGGGTGGTGAAGAAAATGTATTCATTGAATATAATCGAACATTTTCGAAGAAAATCAAAACCATGAATCATTTAACTTTCAATTTACTATCTTTCTCTTAAAATCAATAACAGTAATGCCAACTTATTATGTAGATCAGGAATTTGAAGATGGATTTCTTCAGATAACCACCGTTCAACATTTTCAACCATTTTTCAGGCAAAGATACCTTCGCAAAAAACCCTTGGACGAACCTTTAAAAGAGGGCGAATACGAAGTGCTAATCCCAGCCAAATCGTACGTAGACAAATTGAAGAAGATATCGAAGAAATCCACCATGAACCTTCAAGAGCTGATCGACAACAGTTTGGTGAAATTCAAAAATCCGAAAGAATTGAGAAAAGAAGCGATGTGCTCAACGCCCGAAAGAGCCAAGAAGGTTAAAATAGATACCAGTCTTAACCAATCGCAAGACTTTGACGAGTACCATTCCCAGATGTTGAGTTCGCCCGCAATAGTTTTTGACGGTAGCAAGAAACCGGGTAAGCCCCTGTTGAAGAGCAGAAAACCTACACCGATAAATCCTTTTTACAAGAAGTTAAAGTTGTAAGTTTGAAGAATCGAATTTGTTCCAGTTTATATTGAGGTTACACAGTGATTTTTGAACTTTTTTGGCTTGCCAACGTCTCCGTAGGATTTCAAATTGAATTTTGGATGGGAGTTTTCGATATTTTATACTTTTCATAATTCGTATGCCTGATAATTGAAGCAGTGCTCAAAATTTCGGTCAGAAAAATATGAGTGTGTTTGGTCATGACTTAGGGATAATTTAAGGGCATCAAATATACCTAATATTATCGACAAAAACACCCACATTGGGAAGTTTACCCCCTTAGTTTTGAAGTAGTCCCCATTTTAAATTTACTTTATTTTCGTTGACCCTTCCAAATAATATCGATTTCTTTGGACATAAAGGTCCTACAGATGTGAAAAAAATGTTTTTTGAAAGATGATACTACAACCTTTCATTTAAGTAGAACAATATGAAAACATTTAACTTGAAAATGCTATGAAAAATTTCTTTAAAAAAATTTCAGTGAAAAAATCTCCTGATTTTCTTAGTAAATCCGCAATAGTACAAGAACCAGCACATTGAAGTATAATTTTTTTCAATGATTTAACACGCAAGGATATTAGCTACAAAACAACACCTACATCATTTCTGTAAGTTACATAATTTGAGAGTTATTGCTGTTCGAACATGACCACTACGCGAGCGCCTCAAACTTTTTTTTTGTTGCTACTGGTCATCATGTTTGAACAGCAATTACTTTCTAATTATGTAACTTACAGAAATTATGTTGGTATCGTTTTGTAGCTAATATCCTTGTGTGTTAGCTCATTGAAAAAAAATTATACTTCAATGTGCTAGTTCTTGTACTATTGCGGATTTACTAAGAAAATCAGTACATTTTTTCACTAAAATTTTTTTTAAGAATTTTTTTATGGCATTTTCAAGTTAAATGTTTTCATATTGTTCTACTTTAATGAAAGGTTGTAGTATCATCTTTCAAAAAACATTTTTTTCACATCTGTAGGACCTTTATGTCCAAAGAAATCGATATTATTTGGATAAAGTAAAGTAAAATAAAAAATAAATTCAAAATGGGAGCCACTGCAAATCTGAGGGTGTACACTCCCCAATGTGGGTGTTTTTGTCGATAAAATTAGGTATATTTGATGCCCTTAAATTATCGCTAAGTCGCAACCAAACACACTGTATATCTGCATTCATTCTTTAGCATTATAAAAACTTATTCAACTCTTTTAAAAAATCTTTGATGCATAGTCTTTCTTACTCAATAACTTTGGTTATCTTTGACAACTTAGATGACAATAGCTGTCAAAGAAACCTTAGTAACGTTTCAGTGAGTAACAGTGTTGCAAATGGTCAGAGAATCTACCGATTTTTCCTAACTGCGCCTTTCAGCGGTTTGGGAAAATCAGTAGATTCTCAGACCATTTGCTATACTGTTACACTGACATCTTAGATAATGAAAGAGTTTTTAAAAAACTTGCTTAATAACTCTGCTAATCTTTAACAGCTTAGATGATTAAAGATTTTTTTCGGAAACCTTAGTTATGTTTCTGCAAGTAACAGTGTTGCAAATGGTCTGAGAAAGTACTGATTTTTCCTAACCGCGCCCTTCATATGTTTGGGAAAATCAGGAGATTATCAGACCATTTGAAACATTGTTACATTGACTGCATGAAGACGAAAGATCTTTTCGGAAACCTTAGTTATGTTTCTGCAAGTAACACTCTTGCAAATGGTCTGAGAATCCACTGATTTTTTCTTATAAAAATGTTAAGAAGGAATGCCCATCCAGAATTCATTTCGAAACTTTGTATCCTTTGGCTGCCACGTTGCCAGTTGTTGTCTGTAAATAATTATTTTAATCCTGATAGTACCTTTGCCTTGTACGAGTATTTAGGCTGTTTCAAAGAATATCACTATGCTAGTTATCACTTATGGACCAAGACTGCTAAATTATAGTGTTTTTCTACCTGATGATAGTATGTAATTATGTCTACAAAACAGGTAAAATTGAGTTCATCCCTGATGTTATTGCACTTGGGTTATTGATTCCGAATATTGATGTTTCAATATGTTGAAATGTATTTTATACCAATTTGATTCTTTATTAAAAATTATATTATTGTAATCATATTTTGGGTAATTTATTTGACATGTATTTTGTAAATAGCATACTTTTTTTTATCAATATATGTTAATATTTGGAAAGTTTATTTGTTTATCCTTTCCATTCTTCATTAAAAAGTGTATACAAAATATTTCTTTATTTCCTATTGAAAATGAAAATAACTAGAACATAACCTATAAATCATAAAACTGTCACAACTGAAAATTTAAGAAAAATAAAGTAAATAGATGGGAAATTGGAACTGGAACTGATAGAACTGATCACTCCTTTTGGAGCGCCCATCTCTAGACGCATAATTACTCTTATTCTATGGATAAAATTAATTCTGTGACTGATTGTATGTTCTGTGATCTGTAATATTTTAGGTTATGTTTGCTGTCATTAAAATCCTAATACCTATAGTCCGTTCACGAAAGGTTGAGCCGTCGGTTGGCCATGGAAATTTGGCATATTCCACTGTGTATATTAAAATTTAGGTTATGTTCTTGTCAGATTGATACGCAATGTTGTCAATATTGCATAGAGTTGTCTGATAACTCGCAATCTCGTCGAACGAGGCCGGTTACATTCGGCAACGTTGACTTTATTTTACGTTATGACAGCAAATACTGCCAACTTCAGATAAATAAAAAAACGCCTACTATGTGCTCAACCTTTCGTGAACGGACTATAATTTCTTTTCATTCTGATTAATTTAATATCAATTGGAACCGGAAAATTCGGACCGAAATATAAGGAAGAAATACCACATCATGACTACCAACATGACACACCATTTCATATAGAATTATTCGAGATAAAGTAGAAATTCTAAGAAAATTCCTGATTTCTTAAAAGTGCCATAACTCAAAGGAAAATGATCAGAACTAACTGAAATCTGGAATAGTTATACTCCTTGTATATATCTTCCACTGTGCAAAATTTGAAGCCAATCCAAGCACTTTCAAAATTTCGGTGAAAAATTTTCCAAGGTTATAGTCTTTGATTTTTCAGGATTGGAAAAATTTTTTTTTTCGGAGAATCTTCTTCGAACCTTTCAAGAATGATTGACTGACCTAGAAAATACAATTAAAACACCATTGAATATTGAATTATTCGAGATATTGCAGAAATTCCACGAAATCGTGTGATTTTATAAAAGTGCCATAACTCAAAGGAAAATGATCAGAACCAACTGAAATCTGGAATAGATATACTCCTTGTATATATTTTTCACTGTGCAAAATTTGAAGCCAATCCGAGCACATTCAAAATTTCGGTTGAAAATTTCCTAAGGTTATAGTCTTGGATTTTTGTCGATTCGGAAAATTTTTTTTTCCTGGGAAAATCACTTGGCGCCTGTCAGGCATGATTGTCTCAACTAGAAAATACAAGCAGATCATCAATTCATATTGAATTATTCGAGATAAAGCAGAAATTCCACGAAAATTTCTGATTTCATAAAAGTGCCATTACTCGAAGGAAAATGATCCAATCTAACTGAAATTGGGATGGATCTACTCCTTGTATATATCTTTCACTGTGCAAAATTTGAAGCCAATCCGAGCACATTCAAAATTTCGGTTGAAAATTTCCTAAGGTTATAATCTTGGATTTTTGTCGATTCGGAAAATTTTTTTTTTCGTGGGAAAATCACTTGGCGCCTGTCAGGCATGATTGTCTCAACTAGAAAATACAAGCAGATCATCAATTCATATTGAATTATTCGAGATAAAGCAGAAATTCCACGAAAATTTCTGATTTCATAAAAGTGCCATTACTCGAAGGAAAATGATCCAATCTAA